>PDGT01000028.1:102435-150384 GCA_003671415.1 Megathymus violae
TTTACTATTATTATTTTTATAAGTAACATAAATTAGATTTTCGAATTGATGTCATCCATATTATAATCGGACGGGAGCACCGAAGTACGCAAGCTATCCCAGTCTTTTGCATTTCGCAGTGCAATTGACAATGAAAAGCGAGCAGGCTGTACTAGACAGAAGTTTATGACAAAAGGATGGATAATCGCCGACCGTCGGATCGTTCAATTTCTATGTATACTCTTCAAAATATATCTTATATTCTTTTCTTTTCTCAGCATACAGATGGATCTTAATAAATTTTTTGTAGCAATAAGTCTCCTTGCACGTTTTTCCGTTGAATTGAGTTTTGACCGGAAAATTTGGAGGCATGAATTCAAATACTACACCAGGATTCCACACGGTTCATATGAGGATAGAAGTTGTTTCGGACTCGGTAATTTTCAAGGAAATCTCTTCTCTCAACAATTGAAAGCAATGAAAAATTCTGTAAAAAATCCGAATGTCACAAGTTATCACTGCTAATTATTTGGTGACGTCAAAGCTCTTATTTTTTTATGAGACATAGCTGCAATAACGAACTAAATTTTACAACAGGCAAGGTACTTTTACCAGCTTATGATATCATTCTGCTCTGGATATAGTATGAGCCACGAGTTCAATTCCTTTTTATAATCTCGTAGAATATTAAAATAGGCCGACAATGAGCAATTCTCGAATTCAGTAGGTTAAAATGAATAGCGAAAAATATGTTCGGTTATAATTTATCACATGTGCTTTTCATCGAAAACCCAACTTCCTTAATAATTCACATAAAAATGTTTTCACAAAGGGCTTACAATGTTCCGGAGTTATAACACCTGCGATCGACTACTGTTTGTGAGAGTCCATTATTACGTGATGCCATGTTATCGCCCAAAGGATATTACTAGGATTTCATTATTTTGGATTTTATTTGCCTCTTGTCACTGTTTGGACACTTTCTTGGCATTTTCATTTTTGTGAATCTTGAATGTATTTAAAAATATTCGTTTTAGGACTTTCGCTTTTAGATATGTTAATTGTAAAATTAATAATCTATATTTCAGACCTAACCTAACCTTGCCTTAAAAACGAATCTAACGCACGGCGCCTAGTGCGTTATTCCAGCATCTCCAGAGAGGACCGTCTAGCTTGTATGCCAATGTGCCGTAGATGGTGTTTGAGTTGCTCATGAACTTTCTGGAAAGGGCACGTTTGCGCGCGATCGTATAGAAATCTTCTATATAAACATTGTCGAGGTACTGCAGTCTCGTGGAATCCTAAAAACCACCCTCAGCACATCGTTGTATTGAACGCGTAGAGCGCTATAGATCCGCTGCGTATAGCTGGTCCACAGACTACACGTGTACAAGGTTAAGCAGAAGGCTCTAAATAGTGTTAATTTTACTTGCTTTCTACAACGTATATATTACTATTTTGAGGTATTCAACGGTTTCTAAAAGTTTCTGCGGTTAAAGATATTCAAACTTGAACGAATGTGGGTTTTCTAAAAGCTAAGAAAAACCCGATTTTTATGGCTTCAGCTCATTAGTAGACCACAGAAGTGCACTGTTACTTCTCGTTATTAAAGATACCCATATAGTTATCTACCACGCCAATCACGTACGGATTTGTAGAGGGTCAAATCTTTGCAATATAATCTAAAAAGTTTTTGTTTTAATTCATTTAAAAGCATCATTTTTGTTGTGACAGTTAAACTTTTTGTGAGTTATTTCATTACTTTGATATCGTATGTATTTCTTTACTAATTTAAAAGAGAGTGTGAGAGTTTTGTGAATTTGTGTGTTTTAATAAGATAATCTACAACCACGGTACCTATTTTAAAAACTCATTTACTATTTGAAATGTACATTATTCTGGATGAATAAGCTATATAATATATTATCATGCTTAAATTACTTGGAGCTATCATGATATTCATCAGTTTGTCTCAGTTTGTGTTACTTGAGATCTTAATTTTTCATCCTATTATTACCTAAGCGAAGTCGGTCGTAGTCTTATATAAACAAGAAATGGTAAACAAAGGAATTAATCATATCAAAATATTGTTTTAAATCGTTGAAATCATGTAAAGCACATTGTGAAAATAAGATATTAAAATTCAGTAGGTATAAACCACTAAGGTTATATGGATGTGATCGATAGCATCTTAATTTTAAATAAGCAAAGATTTATAGATTTCAAAGTAGATACAAGATTTATAGATTTCAAAGTAGACAAAGAAATAAAAGTAAATATATAGAGAGGGTAGTAACATGGAAATGTTATTTCAATGAAGCCTCTACAGTAAATGTAATGACAACACTACAATGACATCGTTAATGAATTTCCAGACAGGATACTAATTTTATTGCTCAATATCTCTTAAAGCCCACGTTGAATACATGTTGTTTGTGTTTCATTCCGATGAAATAACTTTCCAAAACACGAGTGTTAAAGTGACGCAAATTCTAAACAACAATTTTCTTAAAGTATGTATGAGTACATAGTGTAAAATAATTGCTATAATAGTTAAGTATCTGTAATCTTACACGATCTATACTATCTATTCTGTTTGATTATCAATTAATTGATCGCTTTCTGTACAAGAAGAATATATAATAAAACTATTATTAGGGGCCTTAATTAACGCAATAGAACCCAAAACAATTGTTGTAAGAATTTTTGTCTGTTTCTCTGTGAGTTTGCATGCGCGCTAATGTTAGAAACGATTTAACTGATTTAATTATGGTTTTCACTAATGTAATGCAGTATGTATGTATGTTTTAATGTTTAAACTCATAAATTAATATTTATATTTTTATTTCACAGACCGACAAAAGTCCATCCTCCATACATATAATAATATGGTATAAAAAATCTATGTTGAATATTAATAATTTCGGTTACGTTAGATTTATAAAATATATGAGTAGATACGTAACTGTTACGAATTCATTTCAGATTTATAAGTTTCATTGGAACAAGAAAAAGGCTATCCTTCAATCTAGGCTAGGTTTAGGCTAAATTTATAAAAGCTCAGAAAAAGAAAGACAAATTGAATACACTCGAAATAAATTGGAAAACAAATTGGTATAACTGCACCGCGAATTCAATTAATTTAATCAAGGTGGGCTTATGAACTCGTCAACAAATGGAATTAATGATATTAATCTATCAGTAAAATTAATAAAATGAAATTCGAATCCAATTTTGTTTCATTCACAAGGAAAGTTGAATTTCTGGCTAACAATAATGAAGACTGATATAACAATAATGAACAATAATCACGTTTAGGAAGAAAATAATTCACATTTATAATTATTTTTACGACAAAGGAAAAGCGGCTTTTGTTCCTTTTTATTTATTTATTTATTCATTTAAACTTTTGCACCATACAAACTGTAAAGTTGCAAGGCGGACTTAATGCTAAAAGCATTCTCTGCCAGTCAACCTTCGGAAAGTCAGAAAAAACACTCAATGGCGGTAAGTAGTGAGTAAATATTGACATAGATAATAATATTACATAATACATACGTATAATATGAATACTATAAATATATATATATATGTATATTATATATAAATATAACTATTAAATATAATATATATAACTAGACTATATATATATGCTGATAACTGTTCAAACATGCCTACTTTGAAGATAGCTCTGAAGTCTTATTTTGAAGGTAGTTCTGCTAATAGGTTTTCGGAGATCAACAGGGAGAGCATTCCAAAGCTAAGCAGCTTGAACAGCAAATGAGTTAGACAGGAAACCAGAATGGTGAAGTGGTATAGAGAGAGATAGCGTCTCAGAAGAGCGAAGCTGCCGTTTATGGGTATCGCTAAGAAATTGGAACCTTTGTTCCATTGTTTGTTTTTCAATGTATATTGTAAACTAGAAGTTTCTTGGTTAGTTTTACGGTAATAGACAGAACCTAATCAGAGGATTAGGAGATGGTAAATGTTCACCGACTTACAACATCCGTAACACTTACTAGTGTTACGCGTTTCCGACCAAAAAGGAAGAAGGGAATATGATCAATGACTAGATCACCAACGCAGCAACAGAAGACGTAAGAATAATTTGTAATTGATTTAAAAAGGACGGTAGCAAGATAGATAATTAATTTTACCTTAGGAGGATTCAGTCAGGTAGTAACAGGTCTAGCAACTCTCATAAGGAGAGACCTTGCGCCATTGTTTCATCTTGGTCAGGGTGTACCGCGAGTAGAGGTGGTTGACCCTAACTCAAGAATCTCCTATACTTCAAAATTGTAATCTCAAAAAAAACCATTCAAATTCACCGTGTTTATTACATATGTTAATAGAATGTGAGCATTTGTAGGCACTTTTTTAATCTTGAAAAAACCTTAAGTCAAGCCGCAAAGTGAAAGATTCATTAATTCAAACTCATTTACTACCGATGCCACCTAAATATACCAATATGGCTAAATGATGGTTTGACGTGCTCTTAGAGGCCCAGGCACGTTCGTCATGTGGTTACTACCACTCACTATTTATTATAATGACCTAAGTTTCATCGCTCATTCGCGCCTGAAGTTGCTGAAGGCCTATTTCAATAACCTTTTTATCCCTTACCACTGGTTTCTTTTTTGTGTAAGCTTACTGCCTTAGATATTTTTCGTAAACCTTAGACCATCGGAGCGGTAGCTCAATTTCAATGAAAAAAAATGTGTATCTATATTTTTTTATTGAAACGCAAACAGTTATGTCTCTATATGAATTATGATCTTTTAACCGGTAGAAAGGGATATATAGATTATTTATTGAAAGCGGCCTAAATCGCTCGATCTTTTGCGATTGACACAAACCTTAAGGTTATAAGACAACAAAAAAAAGCACTTCTTCTAATTACAAAAAAATACTTGTTGGCAGTAACGAACGGCACAGAAGTGGTAAGTTAATTAAACTGAGTAACAAATGGTTTAAATTACAGCGTGCGGTGGAAGAACCTCACATTTGTTCCACACACGTAAACAGGCCCTGAGATAAATTGGAATTATTATTTTGAACTTAACAAAAGAATTCAAGTCAATATAATTTTCTCGTATTTCCCAATATCGCTTGCGGTTTAATTCGTAAAGTGACAAGAAAAATTAATATTTGCTCTTATTATCATTCTCGATAGAATGAAACATTTTATACTATTATTTATGTATATAAAAAGAAAGTTAACTCTTATATAAGTTTACATAATTTGGTAACAGCAGATTAAGAGCCAAAAATTGTTGTTGTTAGCTTGATGAGAAAACGATGTTGTAACTGTGAAGTAATATGAAAGCGTATCCGTGATCCCAAACAGCGATGACACTTGTAAAATATTTAGTCGGTACGAGGGCAGGTTAAACCAATGTGCCATTCGCCCTCGAAAAGATCAATTTGGCTGGAAAATGCTTTTGTGCATACCTGTGTACTAGGCTATACCTATCTATCTATAGGGCTTCTATTGGGCGACTACGTGACGCCAAATGAAGCTGAAATACCGACTAGGATTTTAGTCCTTATGACAAATAGTCCTCACATTCTTGCTTGTCTTCTTATGCAGGTTTAAAGCTGCCATTTGTAGTTCAATGATTTCTCTGCTTGTCACCTCCAAATACCTACTGGAGCCATTAAAATACGTCGTTTTAAGAAGGCAACACAAGGTTGCTTTAAGTATAGTATTTCATAGCACTATTAGCAAATCATTACAGAAAGTGGAAATTAAACTTGGTTGAAGTCTTTTCACGTAGGTCATTAAAATACTACTGATAGGTGCGCCTTCCCTTCGTAATGTAGTCATAGATGACGTCGGACTGCAAATCTGACCCATTGGACATTTTTATAGATGGTTAGAAATTTAAAAAAAAATATTGCATGCCGCTAAATGACGCACTGGGATACAAACCACTAACGAAATCAATCATTACCGCTATAAAATTTTTTAATATTATCCAAATGATTATGTATTATTGGCTAGCGGCCCGTTCCGACTTTATTTGGGTTGATAAAATTTTATTATATTTCCATGATATTATAGCCTATGTCCACCCGATATAATGTGCCTTTAAAATGGTAAAAGGTTTTTTTGAGATAGGTGCCGTGATTCCGGAGATTACTTTCCGGATAAATACAAACTACAAAACTCGCGCTCTCTTTTTATACATATATTCATATATGTTTCTAGGGTTCCTTATATTTCTTATTTCCTAAAGTAGTGCACTGAAAAAAGTTAATTTTTTATACAAAATAGAGTATGGTGTAATGGTGACCCAGTCACCAAATTCTAGTTCTGAGTGGTAACTTTAATAAATAAATTAGAAATTAATAAATAAAACATTGTTTAGAACATATCTAATGAATGTGTTCATTATAAAGGACTTAATTTTAAATGTTTTATACTTTGAAATGCAAAAAATTAAGGGCAATGTGTAAAAATTGTGCGGTACTCTCCTTATATCCACAACAACTACACTTAAAAAAGTTCGGAAAATTGTTATATTTCTGCAGGAAACGAAAATATAAATAATGGATAGCACAAGGACCTTTGACACTCAGTTTCTACTAACTCATTAAACAATCATCACTGGAGTACTGTCATTGAATTAACTAAAAATTTGACCCATCCCATGTTTTGAAGTGGGCAATAAATGGGTCGAACTTATTCTGTATACTCTAACGTCTAAACAATGGTGAGTGTTCTAAGGAACCATTCTACTTAGTGCCATCTTTCTTCCTCACTACCCTCCAAAGATTGAAGTTTCATCTACATCACCCTAAGACGTGGCAATCGTGCACCGTCCGCTTTTCGCGTTCCTTTTTGCCACGGTCCTGTGTGTCGCGGAATGGACTTTCTTTTGAGCTGTTTTTCAAAAATATTGTTAAACGAATCCTTCAAGGCTAGCAACCCAATTACAATTCCCTTGGTATTACATGTGTACATAGACGACGGGGACCACCTATTATCAGGTGGGCCTTATGCTTGTTCGCCTGTCTCTATTATTGAAAAAAAAAAATCGCAATTGAGTTAAATTCAATTTCATGTAAATAACCATTGCACCAACTTTAACAAGTCATATACTGATCACAATAACTGGACGTTCAACTTTCGTTGAACCTTTGGACTTTAAAGTGCAAACTGTGTCTAGGTAATCCTTATTGTTCTTCTACTAGGTAGTGTGACGATATCCCCGAACTGACCAAAGTAACTGAATCAGAAGAGCTGAAAATTAAACTCAATGGTGCTCTTTCGGAGATTTTTATGGCCACCGGTGGATTGATATTGATAGTTGAGTATGATTGATATATCATTGCAAATATATCTGAAATTTATTATCATTTGATCGTCTACCTATTGATCTGTGATTGACATGACTTGTTAAAATGTCTTGTTAAAAGGTTAACTGGATTCAAATCAATATTAGTTATCAACTTATCCTTTTATCAGGAGTCCTTATGTTGAGGGTGGAAAGAACAAACACGACCACGATATCAATAACTTAATTTAGTAATCAGCTTATTAATCACTTAAATATCTATTTCTTTTTACTGAACTTGTTGTAATGAAATTTAGGATTAATATTGTCAAATTTTGTCACTGTGAGTTTAGTTTTCGATACTAAAATCCCTCGTAATAAATACTCCAACAGATAATTAAGAACACAAAGCTAGCCGTATCTGATCGATGTGAGGCCAGATGCTATGAATAGCTACGAGAGCCCTTGGTCGAAGGTTGTTCGCTAGCCTTTTCATTCATGAATTATTATGTGTTAAAATTGAAGCTTATTTTAAATAAGTAACAAAATGTAAGCTGGTCCACGTTGGCAGTGTCGATGTAGGCAGGTTCGTGGCAGGCCTTCCTCGTAGTTCCTTTTTACCTCGGGAATAAACAACTCATTGTCTTCTTTTTATGTTATATATTAGTTATAACAATAATTATAATTGCAGTCGTAAGGAAATAAAATATAATGTAAAATAAAATTGTCGTTTTCGTGATCGTTGGAAGTAAAGTGATTTAGTGAAAAAGTTCAGCAGCGCCACCTGTCATTTGCAGCACGCAAATCTATCGATATTCTAGTTCACAGAGACATTAACAGATGGCGGTGCTAAGCATACGCAAAACTCCAAGTATAATATTAAATTGGCTGAGTATAATGCGTCTGGTTTGTAAATAAGTCTCTGAAAAAAGGAGGCTTCGTTTTTTCTTTTTTCTTTTTTGTTTTTATGTTGTTACTGTTCTTGTCATGGTGCGAATATTTAATAACTCCAAAGTTTATAAGTATTATGGACGGAGACTGACGATTAGGTACAGTTTTTAAATCTTGTTAGAACGACTAAAGGTAGGGGTTCCGCTTAATGTTGAAGTTTTTATGACAGATCTCGCTGTCAATATACCACGAATCGTAATCACTTGTCACTTTTTAAGCTAATTTACGTACATATATGTTTAGTTGTTCTTCGCAAAACCCCATATAAAGAGTTCTATTAAATTCAATCCACTTGCTGTATGTCTTTTGCAAATCATCTCCTAAATGGGGTCAAAATTTAATATATCACGTGCTTAGATTAAAAGGCATTTCAAGGACAATGTTCCGCTATTCTGAGAAATTTTAATGTTTTGCAAATTCTCTTTCAATCTTAGAATTAATATCCATCAAAACAAATAAAGACTTATCGAACAGTCTTAAATACGAAATACGGTGTTAAGTTCAATGCGTGATAATGTCGTTAGTTATATATCGTGATATGGTACTTAAGAACGTAAATAAAATTAGACATAAAGTTGACAGGCTTATTTGTCATTCGAGTTTATCAAGTGTCAGATGTCAAGAGTTTCTAACTGCCATCACAGTCGTTGGATTCATGGGATGCGTACTATTGGGTCAAATTATCGATATATAATAAAATATCATGAGTATCCGTGTTTTGTTAAATGCTTTCAAATTAAATGAAATCAAATAAAAATCATTTAATAATTTGGGTA
Organism: Megathymus violae; assembly: GCA_003671415.1. Lineage (NCBI taxonomy): Eukaryota > Metazoa > Arthropoda > Insecta > Lepidoptera > Hesperiidae > Megathymus > Megathymus violae. The sequence goes on from PDGT01000028.1 coordinate 111,422, forward strand.
TTCTGTTAATAAACTTATGCATGTAATTTTTTTCTCCTACTATCATTACGAAAAGGTCCTTTAATAATGAGGAGAAGAAACAGCGAAAGAAACTCCTCAGCGCATCTTGTAAGACAACACATGGCTATTACAAAGTAAGTTTAATCCTGCGCGGAACTGGTTTCGACTTCATTATTTCCAGGCTTGTCGTTAATATATTCATGTATACTATAATATCCTTTACCTATAAGCTGTGGGTTAATACGTCGCTTAAAACTTCCAGTAGGTAACTTACGTATCCAACTTTGGAACCTCATCGTAAAAACTAACTCCGAGCCCCATAAAAGAACGTTGAACCTTTTGAAGGCGATATGAAGACGTGACCAAATTATGCCTATTTATAGTACCGAATCTTTTTTGAAGTATTAGTATTAACAATTGGCGATATAGAGAACTCATATTCTTAAAGTAGGTTAACAACACACAAAACAACTAACAACTCTCCATAGTTTGAGCAGGTTTAATGGAGTACTTAAATCTATTGAAACGTCTATGCAGACGAAGATACGGGCGCCGATTAATAAAATATTTTTCAAGTAGTCACTCCGACGCAAATATGCGCATTAGATGTAAGAAAATATGAGAAAATCGGGTACTGATTTAAAATGGATACTATTTCGATCCGTCACCCTCAAATATATGAAACCATCAAATTGTTATTATTTGGCTGGTATTTAATTAAAACAGGTACGAATGAAATTCGTGACAATGAGAATACCGTCATGAAAATTACAAATTACACAGTGAAATCCCGATATTACCTAGTTGGTGGCTTTTTAAAAATAAATAGAACAATAATTTAGGTATTGTGTATTACGTATTCTTATTTTACATTCACATTCAGATAAATAAAGACATGGTATCAACATCCATGGCAAAAATATCACATGCCTACGGTATTCCGAAGATGAATTTTTACTGGCGGGTTCCATGGAGGAGTAAGATGCTTGGAGATTTGAACAATAAATACCTCTTGATGGGTGGATTTTAAGATAAAAATTATGTCGTAACGTCAAATAAGTACCTGAAATCATATCAATACGAAGAGTAGTAAGGGTAATCTTATCTGGAAGTTGCTAGATACGACATACATTTATGTAAATTTATTCAGTCTCCTGAAGTGTGAAATGGGAGCGCAGCGGTTAACCCCCCCAATCATCTTACGTGACTTTGTCGTCTAAGTAAGACACATGCCTTCAATTTTGCGCATAATCTCGATACGCAATCGTGAGGGTTATCGCCGGGTAAGAAGTTCATTAGTCGAATAAGATTCAATCGAAGAGACTGTATCGTAGAGTATAGTGTGTTTGATCGGTTCCACTTCATCAAACATTGACTGATTATAGTAAGAGTTAAGACATAAATCACAGTAGGTAATGAAGTTTAGGCCCTAGACTGGAGGGTTTTTTTTTATCTTACGTTGAAGACGTAAGACATTATACATATAATCACAAAACTTTTGCTAAGACTGGAGGGTTTAACGTATTTTATTTTCATTAAATACATTTCCAGTTAACAATGTTGAATATAAATCGGTGATATATTCTGAGTTCGGGTCGGATAGGAATTTAACCTGGAATATTCCGCTTGGATGCCATGGTAATTGTATACATTTTCGCAATTCCCGGGTATATTTTTAGTAGTCTGTATTAGAAACAAATAGTTTATTAGAGTGTGGTATAGTTGGACGATCCTGTATCCCAGATGTTTAAAGAATGTTTAGAGAAAAACTTCTTTACCATTTGTAAAGTACATTACTCCGGATATTTACTCCGAGAATAAACATTATGAGTATGACACATGTACAAATGTCTGCCCTCGCCAGGAATCGAACCCAGGACCCCCCGCTCAGAACGCGGGTTCACTACCAAATGGGTTACAACCGGAACGCCAATTAAAAAAAGGATCGTCGATGCTTTGAGTGTTACCGAGACCCATTCATAATAACTAACTTGCATGCCTATTAAAACATGAGATGATAAATTATATTACATATACGGCAGTGCCTAACAGGGAATTAACGTAGAACATAGTTCCAACGATCTATATTGAGAAAGTACATCTACGACCTTGTTATGATCAGTGCATTGTGTACGACAGGGGAATAGCTCTCGTGTCCCTGGCACTCGTCGATATAATGAATTCTGGTAATCTTACGACCTTATGCTACCAACGCTACATAAATTATATGGTATTTAAAGTAGTCAAGACTTATCGAGGAATGGTAGATAAATACATAATTGCGTGCCATTATTATTGTAATAGTATAGTGTGATTGTTACTGGATACATACATATATCTCTATATATTACTATTACTCGCAATCATTTCGCACCGGGAAATTTGATTTTTACGTTTAGAAATAGTCATAGGACCCGAAATAATCCTTCCTCATTTTTATCAGGCTTTTTATAATCTTTTCCTAAATCATACTTCTAAACGTTTCACATAAATCAGTCTATGTATTGGTAAAAAGTATGTATAAACCTGTGACATAGTTTTCGAGATTATCGAATTCAGAGAGGAAGAAGTTTTTTCACAATACAATCGGCTCCAAAACTCAAGTAATCGCTTTCATTGTCAACGTTACAGAAAGATTTAGTGTTGGCCTTTAAGTTTATATAATTCAAAAAATGATAATACACGCTTTGATTTTTCAGGATAAAAAAAATATTTGTATTATATTATATTTATATTTATTTTCAGGTCAAGAAAAAATATTTCATCATCATAAAAAAATAAACCAGTATTTTCACCTAAATGGTTCCAAATACTATTTTGCTAAGGGGTCGAAAAAACTCTTTAATTTGTAACACGAAGTTGTAGAGAGAGTAGAGAGAGCTAATTTTCCGGCGAAATGAAAGACAAAGAAAAATTGCGTAGTATAATGTAGGTTCTCAGCCAATATAATATGTTATTATATCTTAGGTAAAATATTAAGTAACGATTCCAAATAACGACGTCATTCGAGGCATATGCCTTATCCGTTATGCGTTTGACATCAAAGTATTTTCGGGATAGGACTTGTCAAATAAAAAGGCATTTGATACGTACATAATACTAATAATAAAAGAAGATCCAACACAGATCGCTAGAAGGAAATCTTATTGAGTAATAACTTTATTACGTTACGTCACAGAAAATATTAGCGCCACTTCACATACGCGGCAATATGAGACAACATGTTTCCTAACTTTAGTTCTTCTTCGGGTTTGAGGTCACACACTCTAGATATTATTAGTTTTGTTCTTATAAATGGTTTGTTGTCGACAATGTCATTCGTAATAAATAATTTTTGTTAATAATTAAGAAAATACGCTTGAAATTTAGTAGATGAACGGATAAAAAATTATCAGTGTTTTACTACTATACTATACTACAATACTAGTCTGATAGAAGACAAATGTGAGTATGGATACTTGGTTAAGTAGTTCTGTTCAATTGTTTCTTAGTATTTTTATAGAAGTCCAAAAACAGAATTCTAAAACAAAAAATGGGGTAAGCATGAAGCTTTTTTGTCTTTCTCATCTAGCTCTGGATTTGTCTTCAATGATGTTGAAGTGAATAATCACATATTTTTTTTTATGTACCATGTTTTTATAACGGACTAGCGGCCCGCCCCGACTTCGAATGGGTGCAGTTTATCAATAGTTTTCGCAGCGTATGCGATGAAAGAAATTTTTAAACAAATTTTTTCACACCTTTGTTCACGTTACTGAAGTTTTAGCAAGGATCCCTTATTTTTTCTAGTAATAAATATAATTTATATTACTCAGGGATAATGTAGCATTCTAATGGTGAAAGAATTTTTAAAATTGGTTTAGTAGTCTTTGAATTTAATCATTACAAACATACAAATATACAAGCTTTCCTCTTTATAATATTAGTATAGACTAAACAATTTTATCAGGTACTGGTTCCCATGGTTTTTTTGTATTCTATACCGTTTTTTAGATTCAATTAAATGATCAAATGGTAGTGAGAGCTCTTATTCGATGTTTACAAAGGTGATCCTATCAATGTCAAACCTTCCATTTTCTAATATCCAATTTATATTCAGCCGTGAGAATTTTTTCGAATCTAAAACTGAGATGTTACATAAGTTACGTTATGGATTATTATTATTAGTTTTTTAAAGATGTTGAATGTTTTCTAAAATCGGATATAGATTAGGAAGGGGGAGTCGCGTCTTACGAAACTTATTTCAGCTTTAGAATTACCCCATCACTGCACACGAGAAGATGGATAGATAATTTCTCGTGATAACCATAGATATGAGATAGATACCACGAGAAGGATATTTTGGTTTACTAAACTTACGATGCTTTTGACTGATATAAAATAAGCTGTCAAAACGGTTGGGATGTTTTACGATCTTGATATAAGCTCACTTACATTCAGTCGAGATCATTGAGTTCCAACAAATTGTATTAGATGTACTATTATGGCGGATTCCTTTGAGTTGTCCTTTTCGAATTATTTAATCTGTAGTCAAAATCAAAATTTATACACGACGAACAGGATTTTCGATAATTTTCGTTTGTCTTCTTATTGTTTGAGTTTGCACTATCGTTATGTTGGCGTGTTGAGAATTATAAAGATTGCCGATTGATATCGGGCCGTGAATTGGACGTCACAGGACACATTTTTTTTATTTGTATACCAAACTGACAGCAAACTGATCGTTTCTTCTCCATTCAACAGCTATGTCAAATCGGAATTTCGTGGCTTAATCGACGATCATTCAGGATTTAAAAACGGACTCCAGGTCGGACAGAAAATCGAATGAGAGAGGAACTCAATACGTTATATATCGAGTCAGTGTTTCCTGAGTCGGAAAACAAATATGCTTTCCATGTTATAAAATGGAGCGCTTGTGAATAGTCAACAGCTACGTTTTGTACGGCAGTTGTATAAAACTCTAGTAAATTATTGAAGCTTGCCTAGCATACTTGCCATAAGTGATATTCTCTTTGTTTTTCATTCATATACGTATTTATCAAGACGCTTATGGACATCATTGTCTTTTAACTACCGTTTCGAAAAGATTTTGTAATGAAGGAGAAGCTGCAGAAGTAACTTCTTAAAATATTTTTTGAAAACAACACTTACATTTACTTGCTTACTTCCGAATAATTTTGTAAATGTAATCTGAACGGTACCGTCTGCAATGCTGTTCACTTTAAGCGTAGTTCTACCTAATATAATTATTTCAATTAAAAAACTTATTTTAAATGGGAAAGAAAATCGAGAGTCGATTTTAGCAATTTATTATTAAAATGTGAAATCGAGTCGGTATTTGTGTGATCCAGAACCAGCGACTAACGACCTTCAATAGAAAAAAATCTTGCGCCATTGTCTCATGCGTTATTCAACAGAGGGCACCACACGTGAAACTGATTTGGCCGGAACGGTTAATGTTCCCATAATACCAGATTGTTATTCTGTAAAAAGTGTCACTTATCTAGTTTATACAATTTACGTAAACTCATATTTGAATTCAAAATCGTTTAGGTATTACGTTAATACACTTATGCACGTTATTTTTTGCTATTACAATATATTATTATATAGTTTATACCTATCACCAGTTTTTACATCGCTCAGGGCTGAATGGGATAACATGCCGCAGGGCATTAAGTCCATTAAAAAATATATATTTTTTTAATTTTTCACTACACGATAAACAAACAAGAGAAAATAAACGAGAGCAAGCTCAGGTAGGCGTATCGTAAACATGCGAAATTAGCACACTTAGTTTTTTTTTCGAAATAAATTAACTAATATAACATTGAGCTACACTTTTCTCAAACGGATCAGCAACATACCAGATATCTCAAAAAATTGGTATATTTATCCCACACTCGCGTGCATAAAACTTCAGAAAAACTTAAGATGGCCACTGGATCCACTACATCTCCTGCAATACCAGACCTCACCAATCTTGCCAAAGAGATATCTGTCTTCAAATAGCTTGTGTCTGTTGTTATTCCCGATAAAGACGCAGTTGGAAGTGCTTGCACGTAAGTGTTGACAAGCATAATGTCTTTATGAGATTAAAAGTTAAGAGGAATTTTCTAAGGTTTTCCTCAAAAACAGAAGGAGAAGCTGTATAATGCGGTCATCAAATTAATAAGCAGCCAAACGAAGATGACAGACATGACCAATAAAGATATTGAAGTAGGGCACGGTCTTGTTTCATTGTAGATTTCAACACACCCAGTGCTTTGAGGTTTAGTTGTACAGTTACCCGCCGGCTGGCTTTGGACGCTAAAACTTCGCTTAAAGTTTCAGGAATTAGTATATCTGAGTTTCTAACTGAGACTAAGCACAAGGTTCTTACTGAGGTAAACACTTCGAGGTTAAGAATGTTGGTCGACAGAGTTGAGTCACAGAACTGCTCTGTGTCATGTTTGCCGTTATTATAATAATATTGAAATATTTATAGCGTATACCGATATTTCTCAATTTGTAGTTGCGATTTGCGTAGTTTCTTTTTGGTTCTTTTATTGTAATTAATAACCATAATGTCAACAGTTAACAAGTAACAAAAAATTCTAACATTTCCAAGGTGAAATGTGTTAGTACCCTCAATAAGCAATATGTGTGTACCCTAAATAAGTGAGTAGATGATTTGGCAGATTTTAGCATTTATACGTCTCTGTTTCATATTATTCTTAATATAATATCGTTTTTTTAATTAAACCTTTATAATTCACATAATTATATTTATTTAGTATTATATTTAGTATGGACAATGTAAATGTTTTAGACGATAGAATCTTCTCATGTTTGTCATCAAGAAGTAGTTTTGTCTGCGCTACTCGTGAATTTGCTTCTCATGGTTGTTTTATGTTCGCATAGAATTGTGACACATTGGCAATTAGCAGCGTCTGTTACTTACCACGTTTTTATTTATCTGTCGTGTCGTCTTTGACCGCCTCAGCATAATTCTCAAAATATATTTCTTCATAGTTATAAGGTCATAGACTGGGAGCCTACAAAGCACGATTTTGATGGGATTGATTGGTCTGCAGTGCTCAACTGTATCAGTATCGACGACAAGGTCAGGAGAATATATATAATTGTTTTCGTTGAGTTGATTGAGTTTCGTGGTGAGCACGCAATTATTGTCAAGCGTGCGGCACGTCGGGCAGGCGAGCGGACGCGGCGGCCATATTGCCATTTCATCCCGAAATGCCTGAAATCCGCTTCGAGTGTGTCGTTTGGTGTTCACGTTTTGTTTTCTGTTTTATACAGTTAATTATTGTTGAAAGTTATTGTTGTTTTATAATAAACGTTACCGACTCAGATTCTTCCTCCGATTATGAAACTTCGTCATGTTTGCCGTCCGTGATATATGACCCCGATACGTAACAATAAAAATATGTTGCGGTATATACGTTTTTATATCCATTATGGCACAATATTAGAATGAATGGCATGATAGTGCGGTGGAGAGGGCTTTGGCCAGCATTGGGACACGTTACAGTGGACAACAATAATCCAAGAACAAAAATAGTTTTTTTATTCATTTTTTATTATCATATGTACAAATAATTAGCGGGCCGCAATTTATAATGTGTTAAGAATTCCTGATTTCCTTTTTTTATCAACTGTCTATGAACAGACTAAGTAATATGATAAATCTTACCATTTATTAAAATTAGCCATTATATAGCTATATATAATTATTACAAATCATGTTTAAATTATTTATTACGGATAAATTAACCACAACGTACAAAATTATAATGATATCTTAATTATTACATAATTAAAATTATAATAGTTTGCGAGTTGACAGAATTACAATGTTGTTCATTCATAAACATTCACGGCGTGAAGAGAGCTCGAATTACTTTAGTTAAGAAAATGAACATAAAACAAAGTTCTTCAAGTAAAGCCAACAGTTTATTACACTAGTTTATTCCAGCATTTAATCTTCAGTCTATTTTACAAATTAAAACTAGGCACAGTGTTTAGAAATATATTCACGTTCAACCTTTTTTCTGCTATTCTAATCTTTTATATGCTCTATTAAACTTGAGAGAAAGTTATTTAATATAAATGTTTTTGTTGCAGGTAAAGAAAATAATATTTTTATAAAACTGAGAGGGAAATTGGAATGAAAAGGAGGACTGTACTGAAGAATGAGCAAGGACAGGAAGAGTGGCTTCAGTAAGTAAGTACTGAGAATAATTTAGAACTATATGTAATTTTTATTTAAAGATGTAAAAGTAGACATAAATAATATAGTCCCTTGTTGTATTGTCTTATCCGATTACTTTTTATTTGACATAAACTCTGTTTGAATCTTGATTTCTACTCTTTAATTCTTTATTTTCTAAGGTAAACAAATTGAGAGACAACACAAAAATGACGGTCTTATGTTTGAAGGCTATATCTTCCAGAGAACCTTTGGGTATATACCGCGATTAAAAAACGTAAAGAAGCTTACCTGTCTACGAGTAACTAGATATTTATGTATCAAACGAGTGAAAAATTAAATATTTTTTAAAGTAATTCTTACAAGTAATTAGTAAGTGAAATTCAAATGTTCTATATCTGTTTGCAATTTGTAGCTGTATCTTACATCGTGTATAGATCAAAACATTATTCGCAAGTATGAAGAAGTTATATTTCCTTAATAATAACTATTAAAATTATCAATACACTGTCACTGGATGACTGTTCATGGGGATTGCATATATTTTTTTATATTAATAGCCGACAAACGAGCAGACGAGCCACCTGATGGTAAGTGGTCACCGTCGCCCATGGACATCAGCAAGACCAAAGGTATCACTGGTGCGTTGCCAGCCAGGAAATGAGAAGAAGGTTAGAAAGAAAATACTGGCTCTCAAGCTCTCAGCCGGAACACGACGAGTCGTTTGGCGGCTGATTTAAGCAGGAGGGTGGTAGCTAGCCAGGCAGGCTTCACGGAAAGATAATAATTCCAGTAATAATATTAAAGACTTAATAATAATACTGATAATATAATCCATACGCGAAGCCTTAGCACCAAGCAGGGCTGGCTTCTGTCGCCTCTTACGACACCCTGTTCTTCCAGCATGGGATTGAGGGGAGTATTCTAGGCCGTCCCAATACCGCTCAATTTTTTTTTGCTTTTCACCATAATTTTATAGCGAAAAGCAATTCCCAGAAATAATCACTTAGAGAGTTATAGTTATGAATATTTCCATTACAATTCAATAAATACATTTTTATAGACGTCCAAACTTCCACCTGAACCAAAGCTACAATTAAAAGAAAACTAAGAAAAAAACTTATTTTATTAACGAACATTTCACTAGTAATATTATTCTAATTAATAATAATATTTAATAATTAATAGTAATATTTCACTAATAATATTATAAATCGGGCTCAAGATGGTGTACATAGTTTACATATACAAAGAAAATATGTCTGCTCAGTTTTTAGACAAGATAGCAAAATATATTTTATCTATCAAATTCTACTAAGACCAAGGTTCAAGCCTAGGAATCTTTTACCAAATATGTATGTACACAATACTAGAAATAATGAAGTTTCAAGTGAAATGGAAGTTTAAGAAAACTCGCTCCACGAAATCCGATTACTCATATCTATTAGATGCATCTGGCGCCACGATGATAATTATGTTGATTTTCCATGAAATTTGATGTCGTGTCGAAGGAAAGAAAATTGACTTTTGCCCTTTCGGCAAAGCTTTTTTCCACGATAGTAATATCGGTTTGAGTTACTATGGGCCATTGTGCTTTTTGCGATGTATTATGATTGCGACTCTACTACCTTTGAATAAACTAATTGTAAAATATAGAACAAACACTAGACAATGGCCATAAGTCACTTCTGTACGTGTAGAATCCATTCGGTCATTTGGCTTGGCTGAGTGATGAAATATCTGGTAATAGCTATAGTGCAATAATCGCACAGGGTGTGACCCTTTGACTAAAGTGGATTGTAAGATATATGTTGTGTATAAATAGGTGGTATAAGCAATTCCATTCAAGTTGATAAGGTAGAAGAAACCACCAACCTTGACATCCACATCACTCATTGATTCAGGAAGCTCTGTGTGAAATCATCTCGATATAGTTGCATCATCAAGGAGGAGTAAGTTTATTCTCGAAAAACGCGAGATCTAGCACGTCTAGATTACTCCAAGAAAAGCACGGCGGAAAGTCTAGTATGTAGGAGACCGATCAGAATTTTTACTACGAACGTGGTAATACCTGATCCGTGGCAACTTCGTCTTCCATGGAAATATATTGGAGGGTCAATTTTGATAGGTTTTTATATCTACCCATCTTTTATATCTCTTTTTTTACATATACCTTGTCGCCTACAAGAATCCTGCGGACTTGTGCAACTACCAGCGAGTAATAACAAAATTGCTGTAAAGATAACAATTACAATATCTTTTAAATAAAAATATCACGGGCAAGCAATTACGAATACTAGTTAATATTATCACTGTAAGGCGTTCGTTGGTTTCTTTTCGTAGTTAAAGACGCTTAAAGTGCACTTTACCATGTCCAATGTAGGTTGGTTGAGGGATTAGGTCCAAAGCAAGTATTGAAATGTTTTATGTTTGAAATGTGACTACTGTGAAACGATAACAACCACGATTGGCCGCTTAATCTCCCCTGTGAGGGACGGCAACATCCATAAAATTTGACTTTCGTTCATTCTGTTACTATTGACACCTACTCTGGTGCTATGAGCACTTCGGAATATTAAAAGATATTAATGATCATCGTTGTTAATTTATTTTCTCACCACTAACAATGACTTTCAATGTTTTGGGTGTCTAAATAAAAAAATTCTTTTATTGACTCTGTTCACTTACTAGTGAGAGAGCGAGACAGGTGTTACCGTAAAATAGTGCTACATTCACGTATTTCTCGCCACCGGTAACGTACATAAAATTCTCGAGCCATTTCTATTATTTTATTTCCAAGACGTCGTGTTACTCATAACTCTTACGTTATATTATGATGTATTATTAATTTGGTTTAATGAACTCGATTTTTTGACTTTTTAGATCTTTTCTTTTGTATATCTGTTGTTGATATCTCCTCAAGATAAATTCCGGAACTGTGCATGAATACCCTAAATTGCACTTACTTTAAAAATGATGAGCTTACACATATATGAGGAATAATGGGCTCCTGTACCGTATTGCCAAGAAAATATTCTCATGATGCACGTTGTTGACCAACTGACGAGGCGATAGCGATACGTTGATCCGGTTGGAGGCTGGTACCACCCAGTGTTAGCTTTCTGGAAACGTACCACTCTCTTTCTGGAATCAACTATAAAATATTTTATATGTTCACGTCCGTGACAACTCTGGTCTTCTCCATTACAAAGGCGGTCTGGGCCGTTGACCATCAGGTGTGCCTACTGTTCATTTGATGTCATTTAATACAAAGAATAAGACACAATACGAGCCGAGAAACGTAATGGTTTGCACGTTGCTCTCCTGTATATGAGACTCGAGTTGAATCCAGCACGCACCTTTTTTTTTTTTCAAATTATTACTTGCGTCGGTGACGAAAAACATCTTGAGGAATCTTGTACACTTATGAGTTTTTCATGAGGTTCCCACATGTGTGTTAAGTCTGTCAAAACGTACTTGGCCAGCAGGGCGAATGTTGACGAGTGATGTATATAACCAAAAAAAAATACTAGAGACAAAGGGAATTCATTCAAATTCTTTTTTTTACATACAAAAGTAGTCTACTCAATAGCGACAGACCGGAATACTCTGAAACTTCCCTTTGACCACACCAACGATTTAGACGATACAAATAACATTAGAGATAAAATCGCTTTCTAACAAGGGTTGTGATACAACATCCTTTAAACCCAAAAGCCTATGGCTTGTCGTAGAATTAGATTGAACTAAGCTTGTTAATACTACTTTGGAATGTTGGTCTTATTCGTTAATGTATATGTAATTTAGAGATTTATGGGTATTCTGATGGAATGTTTGTTATGATACTATCATTCTTTTATTGATTAATTTAATTATAGCTGACAGAGATTGAAATTGATGTAATATTATTAACATTTTTTAACTTTAGAAAAACTAAAGGACAGATAAGTTTATACGTTGGTGAATTGGTAAATTCTGGTGGGTATTAAGATGCATCGTGAACAGGGAGGATTAAGCCTCAAGCCTTGAGGATGAGGCCTCAAGAAGGATTGAGCTCTTGACATTTTACAACATTAATATCAATATCACAATATAGAAATCTATGACGAAACGAATACATATCACTTAACATAATTGTTCTGCGTATATTAGGCAGTATATTATTGCTGAAGACAAAGACAAAGTATATAGATAAAACTATGTTATCTTACCTTATCAAATTAAGTTATTAATCTGTTTTAATAGGATGTTGAGGCACAATATTCCTTCAGGTATTCTTAAGTTAAACTTAATTCTGGGATTGATGAAAATAAGGTGGATTGAGAAGCAGAGACGCGTGTTATGAATTTTTTAAATAAATAATTAGCAAAGAGATCCTCTTAGTGATAAATAGTTAAGAAGGAAGTGGAGAAACGACTGAGGGAAGCGAATAGATGATAAAGAGACTAATCACTTAGTACTGGTTCCATGGTTGATTCCAGAAAAGTGTAAGCGGGGCATTTAAAAAATGCTACAACTGCACTGGTGACGACGGAATCAAATTGAGTCATTCTAGTTCTAGCAGGAGAAACCGGAGATTCATTGCCGGATGCACCGTGAGGGGAACTCAGTTTTGAGGCAAGGACAGAAACCCCTTACCCATATTGTAATTACATAAGTTTATCATTTTAAACTTTTCGATGTTTTTATTTATTTTGCTATGAATGAATTTATCTTTGTTAGATACAACTTAAGGAAAAGGGTATATGCCGCCAGGAAAAGTGATTCTATAATATAACACAAGCATCCAGAATATTCATTCTTGTACAATGATGCTACACATTATTAGTTTCATATGAATAAAATAACATAACGTTTTTGTATTGTTTAATTTTTTCAAATAAATTCGGGAATTCTTAGAAATACTATAACTATGCCACAATATCACACTTAAGAATGAAGTGAAGGAAACTACACAGAAATCTAGAGTTTGTCTTATGGTGTACATAAATATACATATGCTTATACATAAATAGCTCTCGGTTTAAATTCTGCGAGCTTCTTCAATATAAATTAAATAATGCAAATTGTTACAGAGTTTTGTAGCTTCACATGTTCTTTCTTATTTGTTGCTATTGCAAGATAACTCATCAATGCTGACCTAATGATAACAACAGGGATGAGCTGCTTAGAATCTCCACAAATAAGACGCAGGATTAGTCTGAGTCAACTGAAATTAGTTTTATGTTTATGGCAGTATTTGAACGCGCCGTCCGCGATGAGGCGTTCCAAGGGACATCATTTTCAGCCTTAAATCTGCAGACATAAAGCCTTTTTTGGCTGAAGCTGATCTCGCGTCGACTGGTAAGAAGACTCATAATAAACCACTCGAAGTATTTACGATATTAACTCACCCATAGAACTCTGTGCCGCGTCCAATGTTTATCCGAAAATCTATTTATTTTTAATAAATATATTTATTTATTTACGAGTAAAAACAGTACAGTGAGTAGAAAGTCGCGTGATGACTTTTAAATTTGTTTCACTATAACCTATGAATAAGCAGACTAACTGACAGACTGTTGGTTTGTGGTCACTATCGTTCATCGACATCCTTGACACCAAATTGCATCACCTTTATCATTGTGAGTTGTGGGCTGAAAAGAAAATAGGGGAAACTATTTAACAACTGGTTCTTATATAGTGTAATCAAAACACGTTACACACCAACCGGACAATTAAAAAGGTAATAAATTAGCGTCAAAATAATGATAGCTCATTTAGATTTTAGAGTTCATTTTCTTATTTATATCAATTAGAAAAATATTCAATTATGAATTTCCATACTGTAAATTGAAATGAAATGATTATTATAAAGCACCCGATTACTGTAGCGACACGATTGCTTTGATATGCGTTTAATATATTGCCATAGGTAGTAGTAAAAACTTTCTGTAACAGTGAGTAGGAAAAAAAACTCCTTGGGAGCTTTTGCCACTTCTCCTACCGGAACCACTTATGGTAGGGATTTGCTGAAGCGATGGTGTTGTTTGACTTTCGAAAAGTATTGGTAAAAAGTAACTTCTAATATATAGTATGTCATTCATTTCATTCAAGAAATATTCTAGATATTTACATACATTTAATTAATGCTATACGCCAGGAATCTTATGCAGTGATTGTGACGCGGTTGAAGACTTAAATTTGTATCTAAAACAAAGCATAATGTTAAGTGTCAGGATACGCAGGTTCTTGAGTGTGTTGAAATCGTTCCTTTTCACAGGCGTTTCACTTCGTTGGCAGAGAACTCTTCGCTTTCGTATTTGGAATCCGAATGACCCGCGGGCAGCCCTGCCCGCTATTTATATCGATTTCCGGGCCTTCCATAATTTTCTACGCTTTTCGCACCACGGCAATAATAATTTTTTTCCCAAGATATAAGGGCCAGAGTCACCTGATGCGCTCGAGGTAGAAGATATCATTACCTGGGTTTTTATGGCCGCTATTATTCTCGGCCGACTCTTCGAGAACCTTCGTAACAATAATAAATTTATCAAAATACTTTCTATGTACAGATTTGATCTTGTTATAATATTATTATTAGAAAATGATCATACAATACAAATATAAATATTACGTAGTTTTTTTAAAAAATCGCCAAGTTTACATATACATATATGTAAATATATACATACATATAAATATGTAATATCCGGTGTTCCTTATATTACCTACTTTTCACTCACCCACATACTACCACACAAAGCTACGGACGTAGGCATACGTCCGATCAGTATAATGTCTGTCACACGAATGCCTTTGTTTATCATAAGACATTCGACTTGACAACTATATCCACCACGTACCGACCAGTTAACGATTATTTTCTACTATTCGATACACACCAGTCAGTGTATTATCTCCATCAAATAGGTGCATATACTTCAAACAGTTATTAACCTATATTTTTCATTTAATTATATTCTCCAAACATCTAGACATGTGATAAAATCGCCCGTGACCTGACTCTACAGTATAACAGAAATACGTTGAAAGCATTTTGCGTTTTAGTTTCAGTAGTGTCCGACGCGCGAAATCTAAAATATTTTGACCAGCCGAGTAAACCTTTTAAGCTTGATCATACAGTTTTTTATCCGGAGCATAAAATTTTCCCGACTCGCCGCTCACTCGCAGTCCTGCTATTACCGAGTCTCATTAATATTTTAATTAATCACTGTCGTATTACGTGGTGACAGGACAGATTAAAAAGTTCCGTGATCAAATTTTGTTCAACTTACGAGTACTATGTGTATCCATTTATATTAAATCTATTAGTAAACCACCCTCCTGCCCGCCGCACCAACATTGATTTAGGACTGCATTTTTCTCGTTACGTGAATTAAAAATATATCAATTTATAACTTTTTTATTTATTAACGTATTGAAATAATAAATAAATAAAGGTTTACACATATAGGATTCCCTGTTTTGAGGGTGGCATGGACATACATAAATATGACAATACGAACACCCCTGACCCGAGAGCAAATATTTATCTGCTACACAAATGTCTGCCCCGGCCGGGAATCGAACCCGGAACCCCTCGCTCGGCAGGCAGGGTCACTACTAGCTGGGCTATGGGGTCGTCAAATGAAACGAACTTTAAATAATTAATGATGCTTACTACAATACACTAGTGAAAATCATAACGAAATCGGTTAAGCTGTTTCTAAGATTAGTGCGCACAAACGCAAAGACAAACAGACACAAATTCCTTGAACTATTGTTTTGGGTTCTACTGCGTTAATAAAGCCCCATAATAATAGATTTTCTCACATATACTTTATGTACAGACAGCGATCAGTTCAATATTTATTATATGTATAGATTGATGGATATATAAACACCTATTGTATTTATGCTTGTCTATTTATGGACACTGCTCTGCTCTCTACACTCTACTATTTTCTTTGGTCATTTATTCACTGACCCTACAGTTGAATTACCATAGCCTGCTACTATTTTGATTTCCTACAGCTTTAGATATCTATATGACAAGTAAAGTGTGTTGTGAAAATGAAGAATTATTAAAGAGAGAGAGAAGAACATAATTTTTTTATTTATATTAGTAGTTATTAAAAGTACAGTTAGTGTAATTACTGATAAGCGGTTATCGACGTCCATGAATTTCAGGAGCTTCCTTGTCGGTTGAGAAGTGATAAATTCGCTTTTTGACTGATCTACATAAGGCTCATAAAATTATATTACTAGCAGTATCTCTTTCTTTGTGTCTTTGGGTGTGTCCAAAATATATACACTTTGTTCAGACAATATATTCTTTTACAATATTCGTTAACTTTTGTTTCTGCATCTGATACGGATAGACAATAAAATAGATGCATGCTATAGCGCATATAAGCTTCTAACTTTTATAATGAAGGACAGAGAATGCTTGTGATTAACCTTGTTCGTGGGAGCTGTGGTAGTTCAAGAGTCAGAAGTTGAAGAACTTCGTCTAATTAGGGACTGATGGTGTTGTCGCTAATTGTAATTATGCCTAAAGAACATATCTAAAGAAATTTAATATAAGATATAATAAAATTGTAGAGGGGCATTTTATTTAATATATTAATAAAAAAATTTAATGTAGGTAGTATTTGTTGTTGATACATTTATCTCCCGAAAACCCCTGAACGAGAGTTGAAATTTGGCATATTGTAACCTATAACATAATAGATAATGTTAAAAGTTGTTTGTGGTTATTGAATTAAATAAATAAGTTTCTAAATTTCATAAAAACTGCCACGAAAAATAATTAAACGAGTCAATACGAAGTACAAAAATGTACGTATGTAAAAAATGCACGTGCCAAAAATGAATATGAATACTTTGGAGCGGGTAGGACTTTTGAACATGTTTGTTTCTCAAAATGAAACGAGATTTTTTTTTATGTAAATAGTCGATAAACTAGCAGACGAGCAATCTAATAGTAAGTGGTTACCGTTGCCCATGGACATAAGTAACACTAAAGGCATCGCTGCTGTGTTGTCGTCCAAGAAAGAAGAAGAATGACAGAAAGTACAGGCTCTCAAGCCCCCAGCCAAAACACGATGAGCCGTTTGGCGGCTGACTCAACCAGGAGGGTGGTAAATAAATAAAATATTGCCAGGCAGGCTTCACGAAAAAATAATAATACCAGTAATAATTACTTGGATATCTGAGAGTTTTCCGTAATGTTTTCAAAGGTAATTTTCGTCTGTCAACACGCATTTGGCCAGCGTGTCTGACTGTGGTCTTAAACCCTCTCATTGGGAGTGGATTGAAGCCCAGAAATGGGACAATGGGTTGTAAAGATGATAATGATGAGCCCTTCTTAACGTTAGGTACACAAAATATTTTTAAATTTCATCAACATGAATTTCGCTAATCGTATGTGACCAGCTAACTTAAAGATACATCTTTAGTGTATGGTAATTTCACTTCAAACTTGCTAAATGTTTTCTTAACTTTCTAATTAGGAGTGACGTCACGTTATAGTGTTAATGGAAGCTAACCCTTTTCATAAACAAAATATAATTGTGTTGGTGTTTTATAGGTAAACAATAATTCAATTTAAGCATCAAAACAGCTTCAAATGGCTCCTACCCGTTGAGGTTCACATGAGAAAAGAAGCCTGAAGAGGTTTCCACCAAGTCGCTATACTTAATCATTAATTTCATAGAGGATAATGCATTTCCGTATTTTGTCCTCTGTTGGTAGGGACAAGTAATTAGGACTCTTCGGTAGTTTTACCAAATTACCCACAAAAGCGTTTCTTTCACTAACTATTACAATGTATGTTGTTAATTTTTCCATCTTAATTACATTATTAAATTCAGAACACATTGCACCAGTGTTCAATGTCGTCATAGTAAACAAATATTTCTAAGAAAGCTCTTTACAAGGTTTAGGTCTTTTTGTCAAACTAAAGTATGTATGTAAATATACACTTTTGTTGTTAACTGTACAGATTTGTTGAGTAATTTCGCGGTTACCAAGTAATCAGAAAATTCACAAACTAATTTGTGTGTCAAGAAATAAAATATTGAATTTTACATTTACATTGCTTCAACTGCAACCGACAGGTTAAGAGTATTCCCAAGTAATTTAGAAAGCTAAAACGAACGATAAATCGCTGCTCTAGTGCGGATTTATGGAGGGAAGAGGAAGGGTAGAAGAGCGGACTTACTATTCGTATTCTATTATTACAGTTTGTTTTGATTGTAATGTGTATGAATGAATAAAATTGAAGGGTCGATCTGTCTATATTTATTACGTAACCCTTACCACTCTCATCACTAAACATAAAATGAAGGCTCTACTTTCTTTTTTATTTCTATGGCCTCGTCTCAGGTACTTGAATATTACATATGTTTATTGTAGCCTATCCTACTATTGGAAGGAACGTCACAAAGCGACAGAACGCAACATTTTAATTACTTAATGATTCCAAATCCCAACTTCCAAGTACTGATGCAGAGGTATTACATCGTTAAGCCTGGGAACTTGATTTACTGAAAACGGATATTTTATTTTAATCAGATATCGAACTCCTAAGTTGTAATTGTGCATGCTTTCTTTCTCCTTCTTTTTGGTCGACAATGCATCATTGATGCCTTTAGTGTTATTGATGTCCATGGGCGATGGTGATCAGTTGCCATTAGATGGCTCGTCTGCTTTTTTGTTGGCTATTTACATAAAAAAGCAAATAATCTGTTTTCAGAATAGAGATTAAGTCGAGGTAAGTGGAAACAATTATTTCTTATTTTCCTAATAATTACCCAACACGATAATATTATTTGATGTTACGGTGCCGAAAACATTTTCTTATATTTCATCTAATGTATTATAAATATATTTGTTCTCATTGTTATAATATATATTGTTTTATGATGGGATAATTGTCAAAAAAAAATGAACAAGAACCATCTTTCGCCCCACAAGAAGCTGTTTCATAGTAATTGAACAAAAACATCTGACTAATGAGCCGTCAGTAATTGGCCAACTAATTGAGTCGTAATGAATTGGAATATTGTTTGTATACTAATATTTTGTCATGATCAAAATGCTTGTTATGTTTTCTTTACATCTGAAAGAAAAATATCATAGGAATTAACATATTCGTGTTCTTATATTCTCTGTTTTATTACGGTATGAGTCGGCAAATTGTCGGGTGGGATTAAGTGATAGTCACTACATTTGTGGCGATATGTCGGTATTATCAAACAGGACCATGTCCGGTTGTCCCTGTAGCTCGAGACCAGAATACGAGCCACGGTTTCCCTAGCTGCCGTAAGAGGCGACTAAAAGGGGACTTCCGGGGTTACGGGCGGTCATAATGAGAGCTCGAACCGTCCGGCTAGTGACCCCGGGAAGGACGACGGTATGTGTGACCGTGTACATTAAATCCGTGTGAAGGTGGACGGTGGATCGCCGATAATATATATAGTTTAATGTAAATAATTATGTTAAAGATATTATAACAACGATAATAGTTAAAAACCCAATTGACAACACAACACAATTGACGATCCCATAGTTCAGTTAGCAGTGACCGTGCCTGCCGAGTGCGGGGTCCCGGGTTCGATTCCCGGCCGGAGCAGACATTTATGTGACAGATAAATGTTTGTTCCCGGGTCGTGGGTGTTTGTAATGTTATATTTGTGTATGTTTATTTATTTATTTAATTATATAGGCATACAATATAATTCCACTCTATACAAACTATTTGTTGCATTGCTACGGTGTTGTTGACAATGCGAATACAACTGAATTGAATAAATTACAGTTTACAATCGATACTAATAATAAAATTCTAACTGATCGCTTTCTGTACATGAACGCTATATGAGAAAAAAAATTATTAAGGGCCTTAAATAACGCAATAGAATGCAAAACAATAGTTTTTAGAATTCTTGTCCGTTTGTCTGTGCGTTTCTTCCCACTAATCTCAGAAAGGGCTTAACCGATTTCGTTCTGATTTTCACTAACGTATTGTAGTAACCGTCACATAATACTTAAAGTCTGTTCCACTGCAATCCATCCATAAATCAAATATTATTACAGGCAGACTTTGATATTGACGTATAGGCTTAAACGTATTTTTTTTTGGAATTTTTGTCCGTCTATTTGAACACGTATAAAATTAAAACCACTACAGATTCATATGATTCTTCGCTCAATGGAATTTATTTCGTGGGTCATATATGAATATAACCTGTGATACTTTTCAACCCGGATATCTCACCCTAAAAAACCTTCCAAAGGGTCAAATAAAATTTCAAATAATTATTGCACCTTAAACCCGACTGGATATTTTGTCTTTTTTCTGTCTGTCTTTAAGCCACGGTAGCAATTAAATAGGTAAAATTTGTTACTGTCTGTAAATGATTTAATTTCGTGAAGGCTGAGTTTGTGAAGCAATGTACGTTAGTCTTAAAAGGTTGAGGCGAATAAATCTTTCAATCAAACGCCAGAAATGTACAAGGTATGCGCGTAGATATGTACGAATATTAAAATTTCCCTCTTAACCAAGTAAGCGGAAAATAATGAGACATTTTTTATTAATGTAAGATTTTTTTATATGGAACATTTTAGGAACGTGGAATAATATCTTTTGGATTATATTTCTTATAAATGTTCATGAAAAGTTATCAGTGAAGGTAATTCGCGATTTAACGTTGTCAATCTTGTATGCCGAAGTCGACATATGATGAATTTTGCGTGATGAGTTGCCAGCCTGCTTGGTGGTAGGACTTCGCGTATTATCAGTATTATTATTAAGTCATTAATATTGTTACTGGTATTAATATCTATTATGCTTGTGTCAGCCGCAAAACGACTCGTCGTGTTCCGGAAGCGGGGTTTGTGATCCAGTACTTTTTTTATACCTTCTGATTTTCTGGCTGACAATGCATCAGTGACGCCTTTAGCGTTACTAATGTCCATGGGCGACGGAAACCACTTACCATCTGGTGGCTCGTCTGCTCGTTTGTCGGCTATTAACATTAAAAAAAAATAACCACGATAATGTGAGTTTCGGGAAGTAATCTATGGATTTTTCTCACGATTACATTCTAAACCCACCAGTAGGCCATATGAGGGCTTCTAACAGAAGTTGGTTTAATTTAAGCCAACATTCTTTTCCTTATTATATTTTTTGTCAGTCTTCAAGTATCAAGGTTGCATTACGTTCAAGTACATGAAAAAAATATTGTCTAGTTTAACGCCAACTCTAACGTGTTTAGTTTGATACATAAAAAATAAACCCCCGATTATTTATTGTGCTGGATAATTCGAAGCTTAATGAAGGTAAACATTCATAAAATTTTGTTTTACCCCACACACCTTTTTGTTAGCCTGGTTCTATCTTACACGAGAAGGTTATAGAATTCTTTAGAAATTCTAAAAAGATTTTACTAGAAAAATTAAATTTAATACTATTCTATACAATTTTACGCACAAAATTTCTGGCGATAAAAACAACGATTGAGTACGGATCAAAATAACAGCGATGGAAATACATTATATAGAAACTGTGTGATGTAAATATTGAGATCGCGTTCGTATATTCATGAGAACTAATTAGTAATTAAAGACAAAGAATTATTTTTTTCCCTAAGCGCACTTCTCATTTTCTCCGTAAGTAAATTGAATACGTGCCAAGCCGCGAACGTTAGGTAGTTATATTTCATAAATATCGCAACGAAACAATGGAATTTATTTCTCGAATATAAATTTCACATTATTTAATGATACTTATAAAAATTTATATACATATATATCAAATTAGTCTGTGTATACCTGTGTAGCCCGGTTATGATAAAGAAATTTATCTTTGACTATGAGTCAGCCGCCAAACTCGTCGGGTTTCGGCTGGGGGCTTGAAAGTCAATACTTTCTTTCTTACCTGCTTCTAACTTCCTGGCCGACAACGCATCAATGATACCTTTGGCCTTGCTGATGTCCATGGACGACGTTGACTGCTTACAATCAGGAACTTCCTTCGCTCGATTGTTGGCTATTAAGATTTAAAAAAAAGTATAAAGAACCCTAACACCTTGCAGGATTACCGGCTCGATTGAAATGATTTGTAAAAAGTTCAGCGATCTTGAACGGTGGAGACCTGGTACCGTTCCTTCGTCCGTTATTCAACTGGGTTCATTCACTACGAGTATTGACTCATTAATAGATCAAAGCCTATAAAATGTCGTCTGCATCGTCATTACAATGTCATACAAAAATTGTAAAAGCAGTTTCGTTGACGCAAAGTAAGTAAATTGTATAGTTTCAATTTACCTTTCCCCTTAAACTCTGAAATTCACTATGCTAATGAAATTTGTTAAATGAACTACTGCTAACTTTCACTAATTGAAAGACAAACTATTTAAGTTTGAGTTCAGAATGAGAGTTAAGTATAAAGGCGGTACGTGGATAACTTTGAAAAATTAATTTTGTTTATAAACTTTTCAATTAAAATGTCTCATTAAGCTATTGTGTTGCCTAACCAGTAACAGAAAAAATAAGTGGTTCCAAAGTTTTATATTAATTTGAGAAAAGAGATTTAAACTGTATTGTGCAAAGAATATGAATGAACTGCAATATTTCAAGGGTTCTGCGAAAATAGCAAACAACAGTGAAACAAACTTTGTTAATCCCTTAGTTTGTTGTTTGAGTTGCTTACGGTATTGTTTTATGTAAATTTTGTTTAAAATTTTCGGTGACTTTGCAATATTTGTGTTTTTATTCTATCCATTCTGTTTCAAGCTTTATCTTATTTGAACATTTTGTCACCACATTTCTTATTGGCTTCGCTTAATCTCTCCATTGGTTTTCCACTCGTTCGGTCAGTACGAGAATATAGTTGAATTTTTGAATTTTATTCAAAGGCACTTTTTATTGAGATTTTCATACAAACGTACCATCCAAATATCCGACTTTTCCGGTGTTTTTTTTTATTTTTTTACATACTAACTTAAACGTGACAGTTATCAATACTAACTACAAAAAAGGGCCCAATCGATCGAGCTGTTTTCAAGTGATGATGTTTCTAATGCGGCATTTTTATTTATATAGACATACCCACAATAAACGATGAAAGCGAATGCGTTTATTATAACATATATACGTACAATCAAGTTAAAAAACTACCGTAGAAATGTAAAAATATCTTGTAGATAATTTCCTTGCGAAACTAACTATAAAAATACATCCCAAAAGGTCTCGGCATCAATTTATCTGGCGGCCCACACTTTGCAAACATCTTACAAATTTACGAACGAAACCTTGGACGCGCCGTTTTTTATGTATGAAAAGACTTCCTAAAAATTATTTTCTGAGGACACACTGTATTCGCGGGGACTGACAAATTTATGCGCATATTTTACGGCGAATGAAATCGAAATGTTTTGAGCTTAATTAATGTTCATCTAATGATTATCAGATCGTTCAATGTTCAAAGAGGAGAGTGAATAGGCTATTACAAGTAAGTGCGTTCACCATCATAGACTTCATCACCACTTACCATCAGGTGGGATTGTTGTCAAGCATTAACTTATTTTATGTAAAAAAAAAATGGGTTCAAGTATTAATCAGTGCAGAGAAAAATCAAAGATTTTGGACCCTGGACCAAGATGACTACGATTCTGATTTTTTACAATGTGACGAGTGAAGGCCACTGTATTGGCTAAGTGCGGATTGGTAGCCTTCACACAAGTTTACTACGAAGAACTCTTAAGTCTTAATATTTATCTATTTATTAAATGAGGCTTTTAGAAGAAGTTTCCATTATACTCACATAGCTAAATAAGAAATCAATGTTTTAGAAAACCTGTATCATGCTATTGCGGTTTTTTAAAATATCGCATATACAAAAGTTCTGAATTGGACCAATCAAATCCGCTACCCAGATATTATTACTTATCCTGGTTGGAAAGATCTTTTGCTATAAGCGTTATTAATAGTCAATTAAACAGCATAATCACAGCTGCCATTAATTATGAAGTCTACCAATTATTAATCGGCTGTAGTAAAAACAACCGAAGTCGTAAGTTTAGATCGCTAAGTACACAATTACCAGTAGGTCAAGTTGGAAGAGCATAGTTAGATAAGCTAAATCGCTTATTGACCTTTGAATCTTTGTAATAAAGATACCACAATGTTTGAAACAGTAATTGTTCCGTCTATTCCAACTGTTTTATTTTGAAGTTCTATTTTGTTTTTAAGGTACGCTAGCTATTTTGTTTTTAAGGAACTCTTCCATTTTGATATTTGTTGTAATTTAAAGACAGTTTCAAATATTTACTTACCTGAAGCATTGTTGCCACTGTTATAATCGGAGGGATACATTTTGTCTAAAAAATCAAATCGTGGTTTATTAATAACAGCGTCTTTTATTTAAATTAAATTAATAAGACTTAATCCAAGTGATCCGTTTACGAAATCATCGCGAGGTAACCTGTATATCGAAGAGTTCTGCATTATGTTTTCAATAGATGCATGAAGTCTGTATTCCATTCTTATCCGGCGTAGCGGACTGTTGCCTTCACCCCTCACACGGTGAAAGGATATCCTGGTCCAGTTGTGGAACGTTTACAGATGGGTAAGGAGTTTCTTTCATGGTTTTCTTTCTTCAATGTAAAGCATCTTTTCGGAGCAGAAGTAGAATTAAAAATGACGCACATAAGTGGATATTCAAAATACCTGAATTATTAAATGATTTCGAATTGGAATTTGATATACTAATCATATTAGCAACTACATATTCAGCTCTGAAGAGACATAAACATTTATTATACAATAATGTACCTACATTTCGTATAATTACCTAGCTATAAGTCTAACTATATGTCTATGTCTAAGCATAGGTCTTTAATCCATTAACTGCTGGGCCTCTCTTTGTAATTAAAGAGGCCTAAAAATTACTACACTACATTTTTTCGATATATAGAGATGTTACTGATCAATCAAGACGTAACCCACTTGTTAATGACCCTGTTAGCCTAGCGAGAGGTCCTGCGTTCTATTCTCGACCGGGGCAGACATTTTTGTAACAGTTAATTTTTGTTTTGTATGTTTTGTTATTCTTATTTTTATATGTCCATGCCAACCTCAGCACAGAAAATCACAGTTCGGGAGTATGTGTATGTGAACATTTATTCAAAAAAATAAGTGTCAACGCTTCTGTTGTTGCCATTTGAAAGAGTTTCGACACGACTTAACAACTTAATATCTAACAACTAGTACTTGCTTTCCGAAGTGATAGCTTATGTAAAAAATTCTTAAGAGAAATTTTACCACTAGCAGTCACCCATGAAACTATCAACCTCGCCCTTACTTCACGGTCGTTTACGATTGCTTTCATGCTTTGAGCGGTTCAGATAGTTGTAAATGACACATATGCACACCTAAAAATAGAAATCAATTGCCATAATATATGTATGAAGGATGACGTCGATGACTATGAATGTGCATATATACAAAGCGAGATTAAGGCTAGGAGTGTTATGAATGAGGTGGGAGCGGATAAAAGTATGACAGGAAAGCGCGATGGATGGAAGGAAAAGACATACTGCGCTGACCCCAGATAATGGGAGACGGAAAGGCGAAACGGAGAAGCAGCGTTTAAGAATAGATCGATCGATTCGTCGGGTTTTTTATTGTGTTCATAATTGTCAGAACGAG
Organism: Megathymus violae; assembly: GCA_003671415.1. Classification (NCBI taxonomy): domain Eukaryota; kingdom Metazoa; phylum Arthropoda; class Insecta; order Lepidoptera; family Hesperiidae; genus Megathymus; species Megathymus violae. The sequence goes on from PDGT01000028.1 coordinate 137,331, forward strand.
TACTAATGATTTTTGTGTATTTTGCCGACATTTCATCACAATTACATAGATCATGGCCATGGCGAGACTGAAGGAAATACACAAAAAATATACATAATAAAAAATATTTCAATTTAAAATCATACATAAAGACAAGTTTTGTATGAAATTATATTTTCCGAAGATCTACATCCAAAAACGTGGCAGACAGCACACAATCTAAGTCACTGAAGATAGAGACATGTTATATAACGAACAAACATGATAATTTTTTACGAACCGCACATCACATCTTCCTTAGTAAATTGTACCCGATCAAAGCACAAGCGGGTCGCTGGGAGGTATTATATAAAAATATTTCCACGCCATAATCATTTCTTTTAACACCGCCGCAACACGTGTAGGTAGTATGATGTAAGATGATGGATTGCTACACAGATCAGTATATCGCGAACGCTACGCGATATAGGTACAAGGTAATCGGTCAATAATATTGTAATTTAAGAGGTGAAAAGCATGTTTTTATTTTATCCATACCATCGAATAAAAAAAATGAAATGGCTCTGTTCAATTTTATTTTATTTGCAGCAAAGGTGCATTTAAGGGTTTCCTAAATTACTATTGGGTGTGTGATTGCATATAAAAAGGTACATCATATTATTGCTAATACACTTTTGAAGTTATGATATTAAAATTAAATTAAATCAATTAAAATTTTTTAAATTATAGACTGGATGGTTAAAACTTGTGAGTTTGCAATCAAAGTTTTGAAAAATAAGTTGTATCTCTTGGGTTAGAAATGAAAGCTACGACGTCAAACAAATCAAGTTTTCTTGTCTTATATTTATTTAACGAAACAAATTGTTTGCAGTACCCAAGAGGTATTATAATAAACTCAATTTGAATCCAAACTAACTATCCTTGGCTTACTGTATCTCGAAGAGCAATAAAATAATGCCGGTTAACGCTTGACTTAACCAATAGTACTCCTGAATGGTACTTTATCTTTCTCATTAGTTACCACCATCCTCCTTAAATCAACTGTGACATGTTTCAATATGTTTCGGTTGGAGTTGGAGGTAAGTTATCATGCGGGTACCACGCTTATCTCTTGGTCAGTAATCATGACAGTAAATGCATTATCACCTTCGTTACTTGTGTATAGACGAACATAAGATTTATCATCACAGGACATGGACATCTCTATAGATAGTGGTGGCCGTTTACCAACAAACGTCCTGTGGGTTGGTTTATTATCTTTTAACATCACAACAATAATAAATATTAAACCGATAATGATTGCACGTTGTTTAATAACTTTGTAGTTGTCAAACTCCCTATCTTCTTGGTTTGTCTCGCTGAACGTTCATGCTAATTGTACTAACAGATAAGGCTACAAGTTTTCATAGTTAGAACTGCTTATAGTTCATGTGAGTTCGTCGACATTTTCACTATCAAACACGCTTGTTATCTTAAACACGTTACAGCGGTTTTAGTTAGAGCTAGGATAAAATCTATATGATTTGTTAACGAAATAATAACTCCAACTACAATGTTTAAGTTTATTTTACGACAACGTAGACGTAACACTAATTGCTGAGTTTTCACTCATCATCATCGACTATTGTTATATATTTTGATACTAGCAAACTACCCTCGCTTCCCTTCAGCAAAACTACGCCTTACGCTTAGAAATAGCACCTTAATTATTTTAGGATTTTTTTTTTCGTTCTGTGGACTACAAATTACAATAATAATTTATAACTTAGTTTTATTTATGGATGGATTTCAATAAAACATACTTTAAATAGTAAGCGATGCTTTCTGCAATACATCAGTGAAAACCAGAATGAAATCGGTTAAGCCATTTCAGAGTTTAGCGCGAACATTCTCACAGGCAAACAGACATACAGACGAATAGATAAAAATTATTGTTTGATGTTCTGTTGCGATAATAAAGGCCCCTAATAATATTTTTCTCATATATCGTTCACGTACATAAAGTAATCAGTAAGAATTTTATTATATGTATAGATTGATCATGATATGGCATGACAGGGCATGACTCGGACATGAGAGACAACTTTGGCCCGCCTCGACTTTGTTTGGGTTGAACAATTATATATATAAAAGATATTATAGTCTATATCCATCCGGAATAATTTACCTTCCAAATGGCTTTTACCATTGTCAAATAGGTGCTGTGATTCCGCGTCCACATAAACTCACAAAATTTGCAATCTATCTTTATAATACTCGTAAGTATAGATTTTTATTTAATCTAGTGCTAACTAAATTTCTAATCTGCCAGCTAAAAGAATTTTGTGTTTAGGCTCTATACCTCGCTACGCACATTTGTTGTTATTATTACTGTTAGCTTATTGGCACACACATACAGTATTTTCAGAATACAATGCAGCAGGAAAACCTGTATTTTAATAAAAAGCCAAATCAGAAGTGTATCTTCATATTATGTAAATATGCGTGAGCGTGTTACATATGGATACAATATTTACATTCAATACCGCAGATGTCTCTGACGATTGGATAAAGGAGACCCTTTTTATTTTAGTGATAGTAGCAAACGACCGTGTAGCTCATCTATTTTCTTTGGCTATAGATGTTTTATGACTGACTGATTATTCTACAATTTAAAAATGTACTCGGCCTAAACAATAGGCCTGAATAATGTTAGAGTTCTGGGAACACACGTCGGTCCAAACGCTATGATTAACGCGTACCTATGGGGTTTTCCATTAGCTAGCTGGATGAGACTGTAATAGTTCGTTTGGTTGTGTTTGTTCTATAGTAAGTTGTTTTTGTGAAAGTACTTTATATTGTGTTATTCATTATCAATTAAGGGTTGACGTGTTCAATAGTAATTGTTTATAAAATGAATTAATCGCTTTGGAAAATTTAAGGTATACCCAAATTGTGGATATTTCGGTAAATGAACAAGATAAAAATGTCAAGGAAAAATAATTGTTATTTCTGAACAAGAAATCACGTTTATTTTTAAACGCGATTATGAGTAAATGTTTACGTAGGTAGAATCTAAATAAGCGTTTTGAACCTTTTTTAATAATTCATGGAACCATAAAATGGTATGTTTTTTTTACATTGTGTGTTTTACTTAAAAGGATATTTTGATTGTTGAATCACAGAGTCATCAGAATTTGGGCTTGGGTTTCCCTTTGCACTGAATAATAATGGTGTGATGCGTGGTCAGCCAGACAGATAGGCAATTTTTCCTAAAAAATATGCTTTGACCTCTATGTCGATAATAAAGCCTACCTAGTTCTATACTCCCAAAATATATTTAACGTAAAGTTTAGGTGCCGTAAAAAATTTATTACTAGTATAGATATTACAGATATTATTTACCTACTTTATCATTTTTGTTCACGAGAGAAAATAAGGAAAAATGTATACAGGAGTATAATAATTCTTCACAAAAGTTCTAGTGGTATTACTTTAATGAATCTCTCTGAGCAGAAATGTGATGAGAAAATTGTAATTGGACGGTAGATTAAGCGTATACAGATACATTCTCAAACATATTACAAGTACAAAAATATACACATACTTATAATTAATTATATGAAACAATTAAACAATTAAAAAAAAGTAGTTGTTACATGTTAGGTAAATAATATAGACCCGAACATAACATGTTTTAGAATTTTTTTCTGATATTCTGAATGGAGGTATGTCACTCAATAACTCTAAAAGTGATGGACTGATTTTAACTGACCGACAAATTTGGTATGATGTTAACTTAGCCCCCTATTTAAAAACTACTTTAAATAATAAGCTCTACAAAAATTAAATTCCAAATTATTAATCCTTTAAATAAACAAACATTGTAGATAAATTAGTTAATTGCTGAGATTCATTGCTGAATGGAAAAAAATATTTCGTAGTTTAAGAAAATAAAACGTACAGAGATGATTTTTAAATGAAATACATAAATTAGTTATTGAACTTTATTATCAATATAATTTATATTCAAATATGAGAAAAATATCGATTCACATTCTCTTTAGAAATAGTATTATATGGTATGTATGTATGTGTGTATATTATGCATTAAGTATTTTATGTGCAGATTCTTCCATCGTCACTGCTTTCATAAATTTATAACAAGGTTTGAATATTATTTTGATAAAAACTTATGCAACATATTCAGATAAAAAAAAATAGTTATTTACATATGGTGGTGATTGCTGTGTAAAAAAGTAACCGTTCTCAAAATTTTTGAAAAAAATTACACACACAAAAAGTTGTGTGTGTAATTTTGTACGTTGTGTACGGAAAGTTTCATTGTTTTGGCTTACTGGGGATCCGCCCTTACGTAATACGTCAACGTAGTTGCGGAAATCTGTGTGACGTCAGAGAACCGACCAGCTGACTCACTTACAGATTACTTTCGTAAACATTATAAAAAAGTAATGAAGCCGAACCTGTCTATGAAAGAGTATTTTTAATACAAGCATACTAGCAAACTGCCGTCGGTTCGGTTCGGAATAACTACGCCTTACGCAAAAAAATAATACCTACATTATTTTAAATTGATTTATAACTTTTTTCTTTACGAACGGATTGAGATGAAACGAACTTTAGTTACTAAGTGATCCTTAATACTTAAAATTGTTTTTTTGGGTTCTATTGCATTAAATAAAGGCCCTAATAATAATTTTTATCATATATCCTTCATGTACAGAAACCGATCAGTTAGAATTTTATTACATGTATAAATATGTATAACTTACTTATATACGGGTAACTGCCACAGTAGTTTAGACTTAAGAAAAACAAGATTTACATTTATAATAATATTCGGAATCAGTTAACTTTAAAAAGTCTTAATTTTATAATACAGTTAAATAGTGAGAGTGCCATTGTATAACCTATCGATATACAGATAAAACTGTCGATATGAGAAAATATAGTTTTGTAATTCAAATCCAAATACAACCAAAAAACATATTTTACTCCTTTTCCTTATGTCGGCCATAAAACTGAATATTCGTATTACGCGCATGTTACGATCTAAGTCGGAAAATTTAGAGGACTGTTTTTAGGTTTTATTGCGTATGAACTGCGTACGATTTGTTACCTTCCTCTCCTTGAGAAGATCGTTGAATAAAACACGCTTTTAATCTTGTTGTTGTTTCTAATTTTTTTTCGAGTTACTTGGGCTTCACCCTTAAGTTCAAGTTACTCTTTTCTGCTTATGGTATACTCTGTTGAGGAATGGTGCCAAGTAACTGCTGTTGGTCACTGAGCTTGCACTCCATATTTATTCCACTGAAACTCGTGAAGTTGATGAGGTCCTGTACCTGGCAATACGAACATCATTAAAATAGTCAAGCGAGAAATATTTTTAAAATTTTTATCTTTTAAGTTTTTCTATCGATTACCCGGAAAAATGATGATGAAGTTCGGACACATCATTCTTTTTAATATTTTTAATGGCGCCAATTTCAATTAAAAACAGCATAAGAATATATTTGATGTAGATCAAAAATAAAATAGAACACTAGTAACGAAACTTTCAAGTTGATGAAAAATATATATTTTTTTTAATACAATTTACTTTCACAAATACAACCGCTTAATAAATACATCCTGTATCTTATGCCTTTACCATCAGTTAATGCAGCCCGCATTGAATGGACAGCCTGTGTTTTATACTGGCAACACTGAACACACGGGGTTTGCTCTTTGTTACCGCCCCTTACTTCGTTGAGTAAACTGCGAGTTAACGATGTTTCTCGAGTAAATTGCTGCGGAAACTTCATCGCAGAAGCGGCTCTACGATATTTCATGGTACAGTAAAGATTTGAATTTATATATTAAAGATATAGGAACGCAAAAATATTATCAGAGGGTTTTTACAACAAAAGTACTTTAAATCGAATACTTAACATATAAATAAAAATAAGTTAAAGCTGCAGGACAATCGCAAAAACACTCAAAAGTTAGCATTCATAATTTTGAATATTGATGTATATCACGGTGGCTCCGTCGGTCGTATGCATATTAACAATTGAAACAAATTTAATTTATAATAAAGTCGCTACTCATTCCTGGTTTCTTGCCATGTCCACCACATACAGTGAATATAGTAATTTAATTTTCAGCACATGATGAATGTGAAGAAGTAATGAGTTGTGTTATACTTTTTTATGCATAACTCACTACGTCGACTACGAAATGTTTATTTTTCCTGTAGATAACATGAAATTAATGAAATAAAATTTTATTCAATGTTGGGTTTTCAAACACTTTTCGAAAGTGTTTTTACTTTTCACTGCGCATCGCTTCAACAAATCCCTACCGAACGTGGTCCCGGAAGAGGAAGCGGCAAGAAACTCTCAAAGGCTTTGTTTTCCTAATCACGTGGTGTTTTATTTTCAGGTAATGAAAATTCATTGTTATTGTTAATATATTGTTGGTATTACGTAAACTCTCAAACTCATTCATTAACGTGTATTAAAACGTAAATGATGATTGTTGATGAATTCTTCAAAAAATTTATATAAATATTCAAGTCATATTTTGAAACACATTTATTCTTTTAATTTTCTTTAATGTAAATGCCGACTACATGGACATTAGTAATCAAGGCAAAGTCATCACTGCGGTGCGATGTCGGCCAAGAAATATGAAGAAAGAAAGAAAAAAAAGAAATAAAGTTTAGAAATAATTGATCATTACCAGCGTAACAAAATAATTAAATGTTTTGGCGATATCCTATAATATTATTTCCATGATTATAAACGATTTATACACGTCTACTTCTACGTTAAAATTTCCAAAAACTTTCATGTTCAGATTCGGCCCTGTTAAAGCTTTGTTATCTGAATTGTATCTGATTCACGAAAAATATGTTTATAACGCAATATCTGAACACACATATTCACAAGTTAGCTACTTTGTGTTGTTACTACAATTAATATTCTACATTAAACGCGTTATGTGTGAAAGTGGGACGAAACTTCACTCACACATCACTAAATCCACAAATCCTGACATCTTACATTGCTACACAATAGATGAACACAAACGAGTAAAATATTTTTTTGTACAACGACGTGACAACGAGAAAAGCATTGTCACCGCATGACGTATCGTCTCTAGAATTCCAGAATTATGTCGTATATTTCATTTTAACAAGAAATCCATCTAAAAGAACTTATTCGCGAAGCATTATATCCATTTATCTGGTCTTACGGAGGGACTATTTCGTGCGTTATTTTTCTAGAACTGTGCCGTAAAATATCGGATCCCTTAAACGATTATTCAAGTAGGTTAAGTGATTCTTTTTGAAAGGGCTTTCGTTTTTCTAAGTAACGGAATCTTCTTCACAATTAATACTTTTTTTACATGTTTCATGTTGCTCTACATTTTATTTTTTTTTATAACCACTAAAATTTACGGAAGTAACTCCATAATTACAGCGTTGTATTTTCGCTGCGATCATTAATTAGAATATAAAGTCATTGGATGCTTTTTGTTTAATTTATACACTTAAAATGTAATAAAGGCCTCACAGGTGTTAAGACATTTGACTAAAGGAACAAACCTTTTCACGCCTTCGTGATAAGGGTCTTTGTAGGAATATGTCTGTCAGAGATTTCACTAATATAATTTAATCAAATTTTAATACGAATCATGGTGCGACATTGGTAGTTATTTGATTATTAAAAAATGTATCTTATTAATGTTGGAGAAAGGAATAATTTAAATGTATGTCTAACGCTTGAATAATCTTTATCTAGTCTGTTTATCCTGTTCTTTAGCCTAAACCACAAAACTAATGAAGTTCTTACATACTGGAATTAAAAAAAACCGTAAAAATCTTGTATCATTCTTTATTTAATTGGGAGGTTCCTCTGTTGGCCAAGGTTTCCCGGTTGACAGACCTCGGCATTTCGTATATTCTATTTTTCTAATTTCGCAAAATTTGAGGGTACATTTAATTTTTTAAAAGTAATAAATTAAATTCTCACTAACGTTTTCTAGCTCAGTAGGTACGTCAAACTTCGCTGTTCCACATGAAAAGCCTAAGGGAAACTTCTAGATTTTTTTAATTATGTGTCGATTACAAATCAATTATTACTTGTTTTAGCGAAGAAAAAAATCATGAGAAAACCTACATAGTTGAAGAGTTCCCTTTTTTCAAGCCAATCTGTGCTAAACTTTACGATAGAACTGCCGGTATCTTGATTATCCATTAATCCCTACACAAATAGGCATTGGTGCAGCGTGGTGTAATACCGTCTAGACCACAACGAGACCTTCTAGACTACGACAGTCTGTTGCCCTACAGGAGGTCGATAACGGATTGAAGGCAAACGTATTAACTTGTTAGCTGTATTTAAGGTTACTTTTAAGAGACTTTTTATATCGATTAATGTGAATTCATATTTTTATCATTCAATCGTCGCTTCATCATTTTACTTAATGTCTGTAGAAGAATTGAATGCAACTATTAGAAACACCATTCACGTGTATTTCTATCTGTGTGTCCGTTTGCATACGCTGTATTTTTAGAGCCAACGATAAAGGCTGCGAGTATGCTAGTGTTTGAATTTTTGTTAAATAATGTTATGTAAATTCCCAAGAGCCTTTACGTGGAATATAAGCCGCTGAAATCCGTAGTGGCTTAACTGGAATAGTCTTCTTCACAATTTGTTTGGAAACCATGATCTTTTCTATTTCTAACGACTGCAAAAAAGGAGAAGATTCTCACTTCGTCTTTTTTTTCGTTTGTTACATACTCCGACATTTATTAACCTATTATGAAAATTCCTTTTTTGTTAAAGAGGGTATACTTTGGTCCCACTCAAGAAAACATTTCACTCGTAAGGGTGAAAAAAAAGGAGATGATAAAATTCACCTTCTTTAAATTGAATTCGGTCTTTTTTTAAGTTAATGCTTGATACAATCCTACCTAATGTTGAATGGTGATTGACTATTGACTTGAAGACTATCATGATAAAATCGAAGGAAAACACCGAAAAAAGAACAATCTTTTTCCGTAAACCATAACTTGGAAAATTAAAGATACGTGCATGATTCCAAAACGATCATTTCACGCGAAAGACCAATACAATTACATAGTCTTTCACTGATTTCATAATTACAGACCACATTATAAAATCTTAGTAGCCTAAATTAAGAGTTTGCTTAAAGTATCACCTGTTATTGTAATGTGAAACTTAGCGTGTAAAAAATTTAATGCAAAATAAATAACTAAAAAGGAAACATATATCAAATGTAATTTAAATTATGGAATTTACTTTTACGTATTCAAAGTTTGAAATTGCTGAAATGTGTTTCAAGTTCAACACTAGGTACTATTAATGTGAATTTAAAGTAAAGGATCCCTGCAAATTTAGTTCTCATTTACGAATAGTCACCCACCGGCGCTTCTCTTCAGGAAGTAAAATCATAAACTAAAACTACTTCAGCAGAAATAGGATTTAACATACCGTAATACAATTTATTTATTTACATAATTATGTCACTCCTCAAAAGGAAGTGACCTGACAGGCTTAATGTCTAATCGTATTATCCACCAGAAAAGCTTGGATGGAAAGAAAAAGCTGATTGTGGATGTTAAAATAAAATAGAACTAAATTTATTGAAATCTAAATCACTATTTCTATACAAAATGTTTAATAAATACGATATTTGCAACACTCTTTAACACTATCGGTCAACGGAGATATTCTAAATACGCCAGTTGTTGAGGACGTGTGGTTTCAGACACGTTCCCAGATCTATATCGTCGTTTGGGAAAGGGTGTTAATGGTTGAAATACATTTTAAAATTATTAACCTGTATCATAAGATAAATCTTGTTGAAATGCCACAATAAGCTAATACGCAAAATAACGTTATAATGTTTATAACGTTTACACACTCACACCCCCAAACTAGGATCCCCTGTGTTGCGGGTGGCATGGACATACACAATTATCACATCACAAACACCCATGACCCGAGAACAAACATTTATCTGTCACATAAATATCTGCCCCGGCCGGGAATCGAACCCGTGACCCCACGCTCGGCAGGCAGGGTCACTACCAACTGGGCTACGGGATTGTCAAATGATTGGATATAATTGGAAACGTAAAAAAAGATCTGAAACGTTTTATTTTGTTTCGACTTTTAATTTTTCTACATTTTACACGGTAAAAGATTTATTTATGTAAAAACCAAAAAATCGAATTATTATGCTGAGTCATTAGCGTTAATCTTTAGAGTTCAACGCATAATTTTTTGAGATAAGTATTCATTCTATAACGTAAAAATTATCTTTTTCTTATCAAGCAACTTTAAAAGTTGATATATTACTAGCTGTTACTCGCGGCTTTGCTCGCGTGGATGTCTAAATGTGTTTTATTTATGTGAGTTTATATATATATATATATGGATCAGAAGCAATATTTCATTTAAAAAAAACCATTTTACTAACAGATAACCTGATTTTTAATCACAATTTTAACATAAGACAAAAAATATCAAACGGAACTTAAATTTAAGATTCGAGAATACACTAGGAACAAGCCACAACACTAGATAAGCAATTATAAGCACTCACAAACACAAATCACACCGATATAGCGACCAGCATAACTTTTCGATATACACTTTTAAATTCAGTTCATGCTTAATAATGGAATATTATCGGCGATTTTCCTTCTATTGATTTATTATTACAAAATATATGGCCCTATGATTCCTTAAATTTGATGTAAAATATCCGAAAAAACTGAATATGGAAATAGCTCTTATAGATCGTATAGTCGCGGCTGAATCTTGGGAATTGTATGCAGTTCACATATATTGGCATCCTACAAGATCCTCCTTCTCCTAGTCGCTTCACTCAACTATCTTCTATTGGGACATATGAAGTACATAAATATGACGTTGATTAGTTGGCAATTTTGGTGTAACTAAGTACAACATTACCAGGAACGATCAGTGCGCGTATTAAGTCTCGAAGGACCACTTATTGCCACGTATGTACATACGTTCGCACATATGTACGTATATCATCTTCTCACTGTAAGGTTCGGATAACCAGAATCTGAGGGGTTGAGGCCATAGTTAATATAGGCAGACTTTACATAATTCCGAGATTTTTTGGTGACAAATTTAAGTTACGCAGTTTCCCGTATATTCTTTTAACGAAGCAAGTGAATGTCAAGTAGTTCCTAATTTACTCATTATTTAAAAAAATAAGAGGTGCGTGCAGATTTGTTACCCGGGAACTTGTATGGAAGACGGACAATTAAATCTATTACGGCTGCTGGTAGGTACTTAGTGTTCAACGGTAATTCGGGCATAATTACCCATGCTTGAGTTCAACACAAGTCTTTATTCTCTTTTCTGTTTCTCGTATCCTTACTTATGTTCTACTAGCAAACCGCCCTCGCTTCTCTTCAGAAAAACTACGCATTACGCTTAGAAATAGCGCCAGCACTGTTTTGGGCTGGGTTTTTCTCGTTCTGGGAATTAGAAATATATTAATTTATAACTTTTTTATACTTTTATAGATTGAAACGATACTTGAAATATCACTTATTGCAATACATAAGCGAAATTCTCAACGTAATCGATTAAGCCGTTTCTAAGATTAACGCACACAAACACACAGACAGACAGACAAAAAATCTAAAAACTATCGTTTTGTGTCTCTTGCATTAATAAAGGCCCCTAAGTATAGTTTTTATCATATATCCTTCAAGTAAAAAAGCGATAATTTTATTTTATGTATTGTAGATAAGTATCTATTAAAATCACTGTCTATTAATTACGAACTCGTAAGCACTGTAATTATGTCCTCAATTTGGATACATGACGGAAGTTAAAGAGGATCACAATAATAACAGAACGCTTAATTAAATCGCGATTCCCGCTGCTATGGCAAGAGGATGAAATTTAACATCAAATTACTTTGATGTTAATGGATTATTTCTCGTGCACTACATAATCAAATAAATAAAATTGCGTCATCTTTCTGTATAATAAATAGCTTATAATATAATAATTTTTGAGTCAGTTAGGGATCATCTAACTCCTGAATAACTTAATCGGTTGAGAACAAATTCGCATGTTTTGTCGAGGGAATGGGTAACAGCTATTCCAATTATTTAAACATAATGAATAGAAATTACTTTCGTAAATTTATTCACAATAAATTATTATATTTCACTATTATGTTGGCAATGTCGTGGTGCCCTCTAACAAGTTGTGTAAACTAGATCTGGAAAAATAAAACCCCAGCCGCGTCTACCCATAAGATTAACTCCTAAGCGGACGCTCCCTCGGGAGCACCGCTAGCACCCTTCTTTCCTTAAAGAAGTGTTGCAAGGCTTACAGGCCGCACGCCCAAAGCTACTTTAAGTTGGTTTCAGTAGGTAAGAGTCCCACATAGTATGCATGGTATGCATGTAGCATTCACCGTCCTCCTCCCGTAAGAGGAAAAAAAAATATCAATAAGAATCGCGTGTATCCTACCAAAACAGTGACAGCTAACCTGGTGTCGTCGCATGTGAATGGTAACGGCATCTAGTTACTAGGGAGCGAAGCGTTCGTGAAAGAAGCCAACGCCGTTACTATTCTGCGTTCGTCCGGCACTTCACTATATTCGTTCATCATATACTTCTTCATATACGATTTTGTAACATTGTTTATAGTAAACGAAGTATATATTGTTAGCAGCAAAGTGACGTCACATCCGTTAAGAGGAGGGGATGGCGGACAGTCACCGCCAAGCACCTATATAAGACGATGAGCGCTCGTCTTGACACACACCGATGACGGCTTAGAGGCCACAAGGCCAAAGCCAACGGGTGGTTTTTAGTGGGTAGGCCTTCGGGAGTCCCACATAACCAGCGCAGCCGGCTGCGTTGGTGTGCTAGGACCATTCACCACCCCCCTCCCGCGCTTTTCCGGAGGGTAGCCCACTTACACTTATATTTGTGGTGAACGTTTTAAGGGGAAGCTCTGCCCGTTTGAATAGTCAATTCTGTTTCGTCTTATATTTGTTT
>PDGT01000028.1:151224-218113 GCA_003671415.1 Megathymus violae
TAAAGTTTTAATTTCGGATAACGAAAACCCGTTACTGAACCACCTGGCAAGGCGAACTACCGCATTATTACTGTAACTAGCGTCACAGGAAGACGTCGTGGCTACTCTCTAATCGTTATAATATCATTACATTAAACTCACCGTGGTATTAGCAGAAGTTTAATTCGTTAGATTATAGAACTACCGTGCTATTATTCCATTATACAGTTGACTTTTAATTAAAGATAAAAATAATACTTACATATATGAAATCGATTTATTATCGTTCTTGTAACATATTACCAGGCGAAATAAAACCAACGAACCACCGATAGATTATAATACATTTATTGCGGTGGTAACATTTCGTCGTATATTGTTTTCGGACGTAACCATAAAGTGGGTATATCGATTTTACGGCCACCATAAATGTTTTCACAGAATCATATTGCAATTATTTGCGGTACAACAGTTCGTTTTAGATAAACGGCTAAATATCTATCTGAAATCACTAATATTTGACGCTTTTGTATAGTCTATTTTGGGGACCTTGAAGCTCGGTTGGTTGGGATCTTGTCTTGGATTCATATTGTATGATACTCCCTGTAACCTAATAATATCACCAATAAAAACTGTAACTGCGTTAATGCTAACCATGGATTTAGATCGATGCATTAGAGGTTTATACAAGATTCAAACTTGAGTCCCCTATGCGTATGACCGGCGTGCGAACAATAATGCCTACTACTGCTACAATAAAAGGGATTGGGCCACATGCAATACATACATTGAATATTTTAATCCTAGCAGTATCCTCTCCTACTAAGCGGTATTTTCGCGTGTACACAAAATAGTATAATTAGCATTCACAATTTGCCACTGTTGCAATTAAAATTAAAGTAATGTAATGCGCAGTAAGTTAGTGCGTATTGTTCCTTAGTTTAGTTACATACAGTGACGAACATTTTGCGGTATATATCTGTAGTCCATTTGTTTAGCAGGTTAGCATTACGGCGATAATCGTGTGTACAGTACAGAGATACATACGCGCGCTGTGTTTATAAGCAAGTAATAATCAATTTGCAATATGTAGTGTAGACAAAGAAATGTATTGTCAAATTTTAGTACCTAATATTTGCACTTGTTAAAAAGGGTTTGTACCTACTTGCAGCTCGCTTATATCAAAATGTTAAAACTTACAGTGGTACAATAATTTTAATATTGATGGAAAGGTCAATAGGACTAGATCCGTCCTATTATAGAGATCGGTCTGTAACACCTGTTTGTACAACCCAGCTTAATCCTTACTATATGACCACCTTCCTTCTAGAATTAGCAATTTAAAAGGTTTTTCCGCTTCATTCTTAACTGGCAACTCTTTGGCCTATGGTGTTAAGGTAGGTCATGGGCGGCGTTGATCACTTTAAATTAGAAGGCTCGTCTATTCAATTTTCTGCCATTTAGCTAAATATAATTTGTGTCGAAATGTTGAAGACCCAAGAACGCGGGTCACATGCTTGTTAGACTCGACAAATACGCACATAAAGCGTATATTTCACGATTATTTGGTATCGCGTGCACAACCAAACAACCAGACTAGAATTATCCAATCAAGAATCCGAGTTTTAAATTGCTTGGCTATAATTTTTTTCAGATATGATTCTCAAAATCTAGCTTTTCTTTGCAAAAGATAGTGAGGAAGAATCGTAATGTCATATACGCGGTATACGATTCAGCATGTTTAACGAGTCGTAAACATGTTTACTACTCTAGTTTATGGCTCATCCCGTCCCGCTAATGGCTTCTTGGTTCTACTAACCAAACACTGTGTCGTAGATACTTAGGTTTTAGTTCCCTCATATCTGGTTTCAACAAATGATACACTCTTATGTCCATGCAAATGGAACCCTTGCCTTAAATTCATCTACCCGTGCACATGCAATGTTTTAATTACTGGCGCAACATCCGATTTTTGTTGGCCTACTTATAAACTAGTACTACATATAAAAGGAAAAGCCTTCCCACATATCTCGGTATTAAGGTATCTTAATAGTTGATCGATAATATTAGTTATAATTGTGTCAACTTAATTTAGTAATTTTTACATGATTCCATAGTATAAACGGTAATTAAAAATATTCTGGTGTCTGTATAAATAAAAAAATACTATTTTTTCCAAGCAAGCTCCAAGCTTTTATCCAAGCACAATTGATGATGGTGATTTCTATTAGACACATGCAGCACCTTCACCTTCATGCAAAATGCACTTACAATATATTAAAGAATATACTAAGTGAACATTATCACAAACATGTATGTATGTACGTTGCCTCGGAAGGAAGCATCACCGTTAAATAGAATTTAGGACTATTCATCACAGTTAAATGCGCCAATAAGCTCGAACTTTGGTTCTCTTAAAAGACCTTATATTTTGACATAGATCATTGATGTATGTACATTTTGAGCAAATAATACGAGTAGCGAAAGGGTGTATAGTTATCCACTATAGATGCGATTTTTACAGACTTTTAATAACAGAAAAATAAACTAACTTCGAAGTTTAGGTTGTGATATTTGTGAACGACTTCTTTCTCATCTGAGACAAAAGGTTTGTTTTAATTTAAACCTAGTTTAACCCCTTTAATCGCTCAAAAGTCTTTATATTAAGACTGGACTGAATTCACAGCTTTTATAAAACTATCAAGTCTCTCACAGCTTAGCGCAAACGAGTTAATGTCATAAGCCTTTGTAATAAGGTTTTAATTAAATTATTCATGCTCTGGAAAATGAGATACTAGTTGATGGATACCAGTTAGATGTAAATTATAGTTTATTATTTTGCACCTAGTGGAAATTGATGATCACATCAATCTTGGATAATTATTGCGCTTTTGCATACTACCTTTTATAAGTGTTTCCATATTAACAATTATATTAATTATAAAATTAGTGGATACGGCTCTAAATGAAACTTGCCGGATTGTAACTGATTGTCTCCAACCGACTCCGGTAAATATGCTATATCCAATAGCAGGTATAGTGCTTCCAGGCGTCCGCAGGGAAGTGGCTTACTCCCTTGAAAGAGCTAGAATGGATAACAATCTTCGTCACCCAATGCATGATTATTCTTCAGTGCAACAAAGGTTGAAAAGCTGGAAAAACTTTGTGAAATGCGCAGATTCGTTGTTCATGCCACCAAAAGAAGCGAGATACAAACTCTGGAGAGAGAAAGAGTATCGTTGCCATCTTTCTTTGTTCCGCTTTCAGAGAACCTGCTTTCTGGACACAAATTACCATGGCCAGTATGGAAATCTCTAAACAGGCTTCGGACTCAAACCGGCCGAAGCAAAGAAAGTATGGCCAGGTGAGGGTATTTACACAATACCGATGTGAGCTGTTCATGCGGTGCGGTGCAGACAATAGCTCACTTGATATCATGCCCCGCGTGGCATAAATGCACCCAGGAAGACCTTATGGCAGATACAAGTAATGCTATTAATGTTGCTACTTTTTGGGCTGCGACGCTTTAGTTTCTGCCACCGACACGCTAAGAAGAAGAATTATATTCTTCAATCCATCGTCCTTACAAAAAACGATATATTGTGTAAATTTTAATACAGTTATTTAATATTAACAAATGTTTTATCCGCTACTCATGCGCGCACACACACATAATTACACTCATCAATAATATGTATAAGAAATATGAAAAATTATTTATGCTAAGTCATGATGTTTATTAAAATCTCATTATTAGTTCATACTCTCCCTATTCAACCATAGGCCATACATGCTCAAATTTTCAATCTTTAGTAAAATATTTTTTATTCAACCGGTTAAATTTAACTATACCTTTTTTAAATTGTAGTGGATGAATCTTGATATTAATACAGATTTTTTTTTCAAATATTAAATCATTAGATTAGTATTTATTTTTATTTTTATATTAAACAAAGTAACATCAAAATTTGAATCAAAGTTTCTGCGCCATCTATGATTTCGTTGAAAAACTAAGTAATGAACATTATCATGATGTAACAATATAGTTGAATGTAAAACACATACTCATATAAAACCCAAATGGTTTGTTTAGTAAAGAATAAACATCATTATTTTTTTTACCTAAGCAGGAATTTACTTGATTTTTTTACATTACTTGTGTTATGTTAAAGTTATGAATAGAATAAACTTACTCCTTATTCGAGACGAGCGTGAACGATAGTTCCCGCATTAACGACATTGCAGTCGCTTACGAATATTCACTGCTATTTTCTTATATGAAATATGAAGTATATAGAATTAGCGCTTTTGAATACGCAGGAAGTAAACAGGTGCCTTACTAGTATAAAATAAAGAGAAGTAAGAATGGAAAATTCTGTAATTTTTTTAGTTTCGATTGAAAACTTCAATGTAGGTTATTAAAAAGACACGAGCCAGTTTTTTAATAATTTTATTGTCTTACGGTATCTTGATGTGCAACATGCTGTTGAAACAGACTTAGCAATTGTGTTGTACAATACGGATAATACATAAAGTAAAATTGACGTTAATAAATTTTTAGGAATACAGTATAAGTATGAGAGAAAAAAATATATAGTAATAGAATAATACAAACAAAAGGTTCATCAAGAAATATAAATAATTTGGTATATTACCTGCGCAAGGTGCATTTTCACACGGTGCATGAAAGGACAGTTCATAGGTATAAATGTATATATAATACATATATTAAAGACAATACAACTTATTGAGATAACGGTTATTTTTTTTTTAATGTAAATAGTCGACAAACTAGAGGACGAGCCACCTGATGGTAAGTAGTCACCTTCACCCATGGACATCAGTAAGACCAAAATATATCACTCATGCTGATCGTTTGGGGGCTGACTCAAGCAGGAGAGTGGTAGCTAGCCAGGCAGGCTTCACGGAAAGATAATAATACTAGTAATAATATTAATTACTTAATAATATAATACTGATAATATAATCCTTACGCGAAGCCCTACCACCAAGCAGGCTGGCTTCTGTCGCCTCTTACGAAACCCTGTTCTGAAAGCATGGGATGGGGGGCGTATTCTAAGCTGCTCTAATACGGCCGAATTAGTTTACAATTGGTATTGGTTTACAAATATGGCGAGGAGTTTCTTTCAGCGATTCTTCAAGTCAATGATAAAGCACATTTTTGAAACGGTAATTCAAACAAACACTAACATGCATAAGTGTACGAGACACGTCTTTAGATCCATATAAATATTAGCCTTACTTCACTTAAAAAAATTAGATTTTACGCTTAAAAATAGCACCTGCATTGTGTTAGGACCAAGTTTTTCTGCTTCTGTGAATTAGAAATATATTAATTTATAACTTTTTATTTATGGACGGATTGCAATAAAACGAACTTTAAATAATAAGAGATGCTTACTGCAATGCATTAGTGAAAACTTCGTAAGTAAGTTGGTTCCATATATTATTATCTGCTTAGTTACTCCTCCCTGATTTACTCATTGTTATCAATTCTTACAATTGAGTAATAATGATATACGAACTACATTACACTGATTGATTGCTAGGCATATAATATAATTATGATTACAATAATGTCGGCTATTATCATAATTCATATTTAAGGCTATTATTATTCTTACAGAGGAAGTTATGTATGGATTGTGAGTCTATAGAACTTACTCATGAGAAAAATCCACAGTAAGGAAAATATATATATATTTATATATCCCTAAGAATTACTGTTCAGTCTCGCGTAAGGCAAGAATGACTTACGTGACCATTCAGAAAGAACACATGGGATATTGCGCAAGGATTTAGTGGGTAAACACCCACATAGCGTTGATTCACGAAAGACGTCGGGTAAACTTGGTAGTTTTCCCACTCTAACAAACAGGACCTGTTTTGAAACGAAAGATGCTGATCTAAACTGGTATTGAACCTATTGTATGTACATAAGCTTGGTGGATTCAGTTAAAAAAAGTACGTTAATCTACACTAATAATAAAATTCTAACTGATCGATTTCTGTACATGAAGGACATATGAGAAAAAATCGTCTTTATTGACACAATAGAATCCAAAACAATAGTTTTTAGAATT
The DNA here is from genome assembly GCA_003671415.1 of Megathymus violae. NCBI lineage: Eukaryota > Metazoa > Arthropoda > Insecta > Lepidoptera > Hesperiidae > Megathymus > Megathymus violae. Next base: position 157,308 of record PDGT01000028.1, read on the forward strand.
TTTGTCTGTTTGTCTGTAAGTTTGTTCCCGTTAATCTCAGAAACGGCTTAACCGACTTCGTTCTGATTTTCACTAATGTATTGCAGTAAGCGTCTCTTAAAACTTAAAGTTTGTTATACTGCAATCCGTACATAAATAAAAAGTTATAAATGAATATTGTAATTCATAGAACAAGAAAAACCCAGAAATATGCAGATGCTATTTTTAAGCCTAAAGTAGTTTTTCCAAGGCGAAACGAGGGCATTTGCTTGTAATCAATAAAAATGAAACAATTATTTCCCTGAAGTAATCTAGTCATAATTATATCACTAAGAATTAGGATTATGTCACTAGGGATGTAATTTTATTATGGTTTTTCATTATATTTACATTTGAAACGTATTATTTTGCGTAAATTTTCTTCCAAATGCTTTGAGTTCGTTACATAATTATTCAATTGGGAGAAGAAGTAGATTGCCGCATGAAAATAAAGATATAATTAATTTAAAACAAGAGCTAACTTACTTAAGAGTTTCATTAACTTTCTTAATTATGCACTGAAATTTTCGTTAAGCATTTAAGATTATGTTTCCTGTGCAGCCTTTATTTAGATAGTTCACTGTCAACAAACCTATTCAAACTGTGGGGTAATTGCTTGATTAGGTGACCATATTAAATTTAAATTTAAAATTTTTTTAAGGGTTTTCGAGAAATCTTAGTAGCTGTTTAAGTGTTCGTAAATTTTTTATTTTATTTTAAAATCCGCTCGAAAAGATGTTGAGTTTCAAGTCAAGTCAATTTATGTTTAAAAGATTATTGAAGGTTTTGGTGGTTAGAAAATAGCGGCTGAATTTTCGTTAACGGTATTTATTTTTGCTTGAGAACCCTCTTGAAACAATGGATAGGTTTTAGGGAACAGTGTGATGGAATGGATAGGAGAAAAGGGTTCATATAAGGTATTCTTGTTTTGAAATTAATAATTGAAAGCCTTGTAGCACTACATATCGTCATCAAAATAACGCTTGTTGGTTATAATTTCTATCTGAAAGCAATATAAAAATTGTACTCTATTGAAATAACTTATAATTATGTAATATAATTTTTGTGTTTGGTATGGAAGTTTTTTTTCAATAAGGCATCTTATTGATCTTTCGTCTTGATAAATTTGAAGTGGCAGCCGGATGGAATACAAAGATGAATGATTTCGTTACGGTTTAAAATTCGCGTTAGTGAAAATAATTTTAAGCTGAGCAGATGAGATACCTAATGGCAGGTATACTTGGCCAGTCAAAATAAAACAGTCACAATATTTTTTATTTTATTGTTCCATTACTTGGTACCTACAGAATAACTATTATTGCACACACCCACCAGCTCAGATGCTTCTTCTTTGTTATTCTTTAATTAAATATTAAATTTCATGTGTAATTGTAATTGCGATAACTGTCCACAATTGTATTTTTGTTCACTATGGAATGAGATTCTGACTTCAACGATGTAGACCTTTTTCTATCAGAAATTTGCGTGTCTGAATTTTGTTTGCTCTTCGTACTAACAAAATGCCATAAAGTAAGTATGCCACATTAAACTCTTCTGTATGCTATTTTTTTTTCAAGTATTTAAATATTTAAGACATCATGGAATTAGTTCACAATCCATAACTAGTTCACTGCTTGCCTTGGGTCTCCTCTGACAATATGAATGATAAGGGCCCTTGTCAACTCTGGCCAAGTGCGATTTGAAGACTTAACACAACTTTGAGAACGCTTAGGTATACAATTTTCTACACAATTTATCAGTTATTAGTTGACGAGTATCTGACCCGATCTTGAGTGTTGATATAGTTTAGAGTGATAAGCACGCTTACTTTTACTGTAAGAAGTGATTTACTTTTTAATATTCACATAATTTGAAATCCGTACTTGGACTTTTTGTGGTTAATATATACGTCAAAACGACCAGGATCAAATACAAACACTGATACAAAGTAAAAAATAATATTACAAAACGCCTGACAAGAGAATGCATTGGTATGGAAGATGTTTTTCCCCTTGGCTGGTTTGCAAACCTTTAAAAGTGGTTTTAATTCTGAATACGTATGGGCATTGGCTACGATATGAACGCAGTTGGCTGATTTGGTAAGTATTTCTGTTGAGAGAGCACTAATAATATTAATATTTGTACCTGCATAAAGGGTAGAGTTCTCGTTTGTTAAATCCACAGCAGCTTATTCAAGGTTTTCATTAAAGATAGCCTTTTTAAATATTTTTAGGTTTACATGTGGAAGTAAAATGCTTCAACCAATCTCGAGTCCAATCCAACGTCTAATAATACACGAGGAACCAGATTTCTCGTATTGCAAAAGGTTCGGCTGTCTTTTACGGGGCTCGAAGTTCGTTGTATAAGGAGGTTCTACAGCTGATAAGTGATTTACCCATTGGAACCTTTAAGTGAGTTTTTTTTGCCGTTTCTGTTTCTCAATGTTAAAGGACCTTTTCGAAACGGTAGTAGAAGATATTACGTGCATAAGCGTCTTTATAAAATACCTAAATCATTAAATTATTTTGAATTTGAATTTACACATCGCTGATCCTTGTACCGCTGTATCTCCAACTGTACTCGTGCGTGGGGTTATTTTTAATATATATTATCATCTGCTATTTCGTCTGTCAATGCATCAGCGATAACTTTGGTACGCCAACGTGTATGAGCAGCAGTAACAATTGACTTTCAGGTGGCTCATATGTCTGTTATGTACATAAAAATGGTTTGTAAATCGTGAACAGGGATAGAGTTCGTCTAGTGTTCAGTAACCACTGCAACCCAGATACACCTGTAACCAATCTTAGTTACAATCTTCCACTAAACTAGTCCCAATTGAAGTGGGCTATCTACTGAAAGGTACCTACCATTTCTGCGACACTAGTCCCTTTATATTAAACCACAAAATTGTTTAAATCAATTTACTGCATAATAGAATCTGCAGTATTAAATTTTACAATAACTCCCAAGGTTATTATACCAAGATTCTATCATCCGGCAGGGATGTCATAATTGCAATTGTCAAATTGTATTATTTTGTACAATTTCGAAATATATGCCTACCGGGGGTAATTTAATTACACTTTTAATTTGCTTGAGCTATGAATGTCTTCAAAGACAATCAGAAATAGTGCAGATTACGACATACATTTTAATAGAAGTTTATGAGTGTTACAAAGAGTTAAGTTTAAGAGTAACTAAGGTAACACAGTACATTTTGAAGTTATGAATATTATTTTAAATTTTAATTCGTAAGATTAAATGAACGTATTGTAGAGTAACGGTAAGTAATAAAGTGAATTGTACTATAATTGTGAATTATAATTGTTTTAGGAGCCCTAAAGTAACGTGTGAGATATAATAAGTAGTATAATTTATACACAAGGGACTCTGTGAATCATATTATGAATAAAATAATAAACAGAATTATGATAGGATGATCGATTAAAATGAAATAGATTTTAAAACAGTAAAAGAACAACGGAGATGAATAACACATTAACACCTTAAAAATCTATTTGTATGAATGAATAAAGGAATAAATGCAATAAAATAAATGAATTGATAAAGCAGAATGAAAATTAGTGTAATTGTATACAGTGTTCTATTAAAAGCAATAAATAAATAGAAATCTTAAACAACGAAAATATGTTTACTTTTAAAACTGTATTTTTATGAAATTATTGCGAAAATTATAGCATTGCATAAAATTTAGAGTAATTTTGTTCAACTATTATTAACTTACAAAGACTATTATTAACAACTATTATTAACTTAACAGATCCATTTCCACAAGTTCCCCACTGTTTCTACATCCATATCGATAACAAATTCTATCTACATTTAAATGTCCAAAAAATATTCCATTTTTAAATTCAAGCCCGTTTTATCATTTCATTTGATATCAATTGTTATCCTGAGAAGAGGTGAACGCCATATCAGGCAGCCGTGGCTATAATCCATACGAATGGGTTATACGTACAATAATACATCGTAAGAATCACAATAAAATACAGTCTTTTTTAAATAGTTTAAAGGATCTCTGTTAGTTGACTTGGATGTAAATTAAATTAACTAAAACAGTGGCCTGCTAACAAAAATCCGAATTTACCTCCCTTGCGCTACATGTAGACCATAAAACACACTGCGTGTAACTTACTTACAGAAATAAAGGAAATGTCACCATAAGGAAATAAATTCGCAAAGTGAAAAATAACTTTCAAACTACAACTGCTCGAAAGGATTGAAAAATATTTTTCCACTAGGGTTCCTACGGATCAGTCAAAGTGTGATATCATTAGCATTATTAAAGATAGTATTATTATTTGCAGCACCTGTGAAAATATATAAATAAAATTTTTACATACTCCTGTCAAATTTTATGTATAACTAGCTGTGCCCGCGACTCTGTCCGCGTGGAATGAAACAAAAAAGTTATTTAATACAAATAAAAATAGCCTAAGTTACTCCTTATTACATCAGCTACCTGCCAGTGAAAGTCCCGTCAAAATCGGTCCAGCCGTTTCAGACAGACAAAAATAGTATAAAATGTTATTTTGGTATATGTACCGTATATACATGCATATGCATGTAGTAAAAAGCGATTATTTTAATATTACAAATAGACACTCCAATTTTATTTATTAGTATAGATTTTCTGTGTTAAGGGTGGATTTGACATACAAAAATTATACATCACAGACACCCATGACCCGAGAACGACCGCTTACTTTTCACGCAAATGTATACCCCGACAGAGAATCGAAACCGAGAGACCATGCTCAGTGGGCAACAGCAGGCAATGCAAGTGGCCTTCAGGGTCTTGAAAACCGATAATTCGTCTGATATTTACTTTAGAATAGATAAATACTGTAATATATTACTTACTACAAATTCCATAAAATAAAATTAAAGTAAGTTAAATGGTGAAAAAACATAATTATTTATCATTAAAAAATTTAACACTAATTATAATCTTGTTTTGCGGTTATGTATCTGTGCTATTATTTTATCGTGACTTGTGCTTTAAATTATTATTCTTTTAAATCAAAACTATAAATATAACAAGTTGAATGTTTACGTTTAGACTTATAAAACTGTTGTGCAATTTGTGTACCAAAACTTTATTCTGGAGCCGCTGTTCTTTAAGCCTTTACTTCAGAGTGAAAGTAAAATACTTAAAGTTGCACAAAACAGAAGGATATATCTAAGTAGACTGTTTCCTTTATACTTGAATTCGGTATTGTGGAACTAGGTGTAAATTTGTAATGAAAACGAATCGATAGGTCAAGTTACTCGTATTTAATCCACATCGAAAAGTGGTCCAGTTTAATTTGACCTCGCAGATCAAATATTTCTTATAAGCATACATTGTAACTCATACATTTTATGGATTCATTTATGTGCAGCGATATCTAGATTCACATTTTAAAATTAATTAATTACGTTTTTTAGTCCCGTCACCTTACTTCAGTTGTAGCATAATTATAGCAAGCTTCACGTTTGCATGTCTTACTGTTACTTTTATAAAACGTGCAAGAAATATTTTAATTGGACTCGTGGGCTATCCGTTTCGTGCTGTTAGGTCAAAGTAAGGAGTCATAAAACATAATTTATTGTATCAGGACCTAATTTTAATATGTAGTGACACTAGAATAACGTAATCATAATGCTAGCTTATTGATAGATTTTTGACAAGTATATATGTTAAAAACAAAACCGACTTCAATTTGAAGAAGGTAAATTTGTTGGTTTCATCTCGTATTTTTTATCCTTAGGATGGAATTTATTTTTCAAATTAAAGGGGTACCACAGCGAAACTATAACCTCTCAAACAAAACAGGCATTTTTCTAATCAGTCAATAATTGACGGAGTTCTAAGGTAACAAACATAAAAAAATTCAAAAGAATTGAGAACCTCCTGTGTTTCTGAACTTGGTTGAAAGGAATTAATTTTCAAAACAGGTAATGCAAGATAAGATGTGACTATTATATTTGACGACAGAAAAAAAAATCTAACTTTTAGAACAATACATTCTAAACCCATTTTCTTAATTTGAAGTATGCCTGAACACAGTGGTTACAAGTGAACGGTCGCTTAGTACCACTTAGTTTAATCTCAACGGTAGCCGTGCATTGTGGTAGGTTTGGTTACGGCCTGACTAGCTACTGTCTTCCTTATAGTATCAACCGTCAAATGCTTTTATACATTTCGTGTACAAGCGGCTCTCCGGCTACAACTTGCAAGGCGATGTTGATACCTTTAGGCTTACGTCATTGGATAGCAGAGACCACAAACATACCGGTGGCTAAGCGTTTTTCCGCTGTTTGTATTAAAATAAAAGGTCTAGTTCCTTTCTGAGCAATAGAATAAATATACTTAACATAATCACTCGAAGAAGGAATGGTTGTTTTATGGTCATAGCTGCGGTGATTAATATTGCAGGGTTGTAAGTGTGAGCGTTTAAATATTTTAACTAGCTTTATATAAAGCTAGCGGCCCGCTTCGTATCCGGGTAGAACAATTAATATACATAATTAATAGTGACTTGTTTTTATCGAATAGGCGCCGTGGATCCGAAGACTGCCATCCGCATACTCATGAATTCAAATAATTCGCATTCTCTCTTTAAAATATTAGTACGGGTTCTTCCCCTTACACTAGTAAGTGTAAGAATATAATGAATTTTTTTACCTTTTATGTACATCCGTTTCACATCCTATTTGTTTATAAGATTATTGATCGAAATATTGCATAATCCTGATCGCCGTATGATCGTATCATTAAAACCCTTATAAAAAAAAACAAAAGATATCAGATTCAACCCAGATATCGTTATAGTACACTTTAAAATTTAATATAAGCATTTTTTTATATTGCGACCAAACGGAGTAGTGATTGAAATCGCGACGTGCAAAGCCCGTTGTGGTACAATATCTAGTGATGTAATAGTGATACAATATCTATCTATCTAATGATGCAACTCCGAAGTCGAGAGTTAAGTCAAATATCAACTTCGTTCTGCAAACTTAATATTGTATAACAAAACTAAATATGACAGTTCAAAACACCTAAAAAAGTTCAAGCAATCACATGTAATCCCAGGTATTAAAGCCGTAATCGCTTCCGTATTCTAAATATAGTCGAGCGGAAAAACCGTCTTGTTTTCTATTAGTTAGATAATTCCAAAGCTTTCTAATATCCGTAGTTTTCTAGTATCCACCCGTAAGCAACGATTTCGATGTAACGAGTTTATATATCTTTCAGTCTAAGGCAACCAGCGTATACACTTGTGAATAAACGACGAATCAACCGAGACATGTTTTAAAACATTTTAAAACATGTCTCGGTTGATTCTGGAACGTAAGAAGCTTGATTCTGATAACCCTACCCCATGCACGAGTGTAATATGAATTAAACTGGATGATACAAAATCCAACGATCTGTAAGGGATCCTGCGTCATTGACTCGTCGTTTATTCACAAGGGTAAAATGTTTTAGTAAAATCGGAGAGTTGGCATTAAGCAGGTTTCTTAGGGTTTTCTTGTGTATCAAAGTATATTGGTGATGTAAATGTAGGTATTACGGAAGTCCATAGACGACGATGACAAACTACTAAGTTTTTTTTATTTATTAAGTTATATTCTCAATTACATATGCAGTTATTTATTGCTTTTTATCAGCAAACATTATTTATCAAGTGATCTAAAAAGTTTATGAATAATTTTTCCGAACGGAGCACAAGTCGGTTGGTACATTTTCATAAATTCTGTTCGAATATTCTTATAATCTTCGATTAAATTAGAGGTTTGTTTTCTTCTCATATTGAATCCCAGTTTGATATGGGGAGCGTTTCTTTGACAACCTAAGTAAAGCTTATTTACAAAAAATATATTTTGGAAAGCTTTTTAAGGGATTGCCATATTGAACAAAATTTCAAAATGTGAGCTGTGTTTTACTAAATTTGGAAATAGTAATATAAAAAGCAGATAGTCATATGGTTATAAATTTAAATATAATAAAATTCGAAACATTATTATTATGGTCCGCTAACCGCAATAGAATCCAAAATAATAGTTATTAGAATTTTTGTCTATTTATCTGTGCGTTTGTTTGAGCTAATCTCAGAACAGCGTATCCGATTTGGTTATGGTTTTCACTAATGTATTGTAGGAAGCATCAGTTAATATTTAAAGTCCGTTTCGTTGCAATCCGTCCATGAATAAAAAAGTTACAAATAAATATATGTGGTTTAGCAACGGGTTATTGTTGTCCGAAAATAAGACTTTATTGTATATACCATATATTTCGTTATATTCGTTTACTAAAAATAATGTTACAAAATCGTATATGAACAAAAACGTAACGAACGAACATTATGAGGTGCCGGACGAACGCAGAATAAAAACGGCATCCTACACTGGCTTCTTTCACGAACGCTTCGCTCCCTGGTAGCTAGATGGCGTTACCATTGACATGCGTTGCCAATATGTATTTCTAATTCACAGAACGACAAAACCTAATCCCGAAACAACGCAGATGCTATTTCTAGCATAAGGCCACGCCTTTTTTCTGATGGTTATTGAAAAAACTAGGGAGGTTTGCTAGATTTAAATATATCACATATCTACAATGTGTATAATTTACAACGATAGATCATGAGCAAACACATTTATGTCAGTCGAACACAGTTCCGAGTTCAGTGCATAACGTGTAACTGGTGTCGAGTCTATGAATGTTCAGAATGCTGAGATGCTGATAAAAGATGGATTCTACAATTCATCTCAGCATTGTCAGCATCAGTCGTGAAAATCATATAATTATTCAAAATTTTGTTTTTTACCTTGATTAGACATTATTAGGCATACTGAAGAGTTTCTTTCGCTGTTTCGTCTCCTCATTGTTAAAGCACCATTTCGAAACGGTGGTAGAAGCAAAAAATGACGTCCATAAGTGTATTTACTGAATACCTATATGATTAAATGAATTTGAATTTGAACTGATATTTTATATAGCCTGTCATCTGCGCAATGACGTGTTCTCACAACATACCAATTTTCATTACGATCGGTCTAGCTGTTCTCGAGTTATAACAAGACAGACAAAAATTTTCAAAATTAATCCATTGATGTGAGTATGTCTAGCATAAAACGAAATTCGTCAAAAAAATGGAATATACAGACATACAAACACAGATTTATATGATAGTACAGATTTTAGAGCGAGTGTGGCAGTAAAGCTTAGGTATCTAGCTTGGTGCTGTCAGTAAAATAATTCCAATGTAAAATACAAACGACGAGCAAACAAGGAGCAGGGATGAAACGAAGTCTCGGAACTTTATTGAATTATCGGAGTTTAAAGCAACGCACTGATTTGCTTTAAGCAAACGGTGGCTAATAAGAAAAGTTGGAAATTTTGAACGGAGTACGCTTTAAGATGATATTTGTCAGATAAGTCAACAGTACTGTATAATCAAGTATTTAATGAGAAAAGATCTGCGCTTATTGATATAATATGGATACTGTTGGGGCCTAAAGAAATAATATGCTACTTATGAACACTATTTGTTGCGCTGTATACTGATAAATTTGACACGGATAGTGACACTATTTTGCTTGCTCACGCACGCACTTATTTTTTATGTTAATAGCCGACAAACACTCTTTTGTCACCTGCCACCTGATGGTAAGTGGGTCACCGTCGCCCATGGACATCAGCAAGAACAAAAGTATAATTGATGAGTTGTCGGCCATGAAATGAGAAGAACGTAAGAAAGAAATTCTGGCTCTAGAGCCCCAGCCAGAACACGACGAGTCGTTTGGCGGCTGATTCAAGCAGGAGGATGGTAGCTAGCCAGGCAGGCTTTACAGAAATATAATAATACCAGTAATAATATTGCCGGCTTAATAATAATACTGATAATATAATCCTTACGCGAAGCCCTACCACCAAGCAGGCTGGCTTTTATCGCCTCTAACGACACCCTGTTCTGCCAGCATGGGATTGACAGTAATACGGCGCAAAACCCACTTTGTCCATCCTAAAATATTTGAAACCACATTGATGACGCCCATATTATTGTATTTCAGATGTAAATGTATTTTTTGTGTTGTAATTTAAACAATTCCAAACATTGAACTTTGATCGCTATTCACGCTTTTTTTTATTTTATTACCGATTTATTTACCCAAATACATGAATCATGTTCATGAAGAGACTGAACGTGTAAATTCGTATTTTAAAGTACATCGTCGTGTCGTATCTTGTGACAGTGTCATTATAACCATGCTACGTGTATCCAAATCTGTGTGTGTAATCGATACGCTGCTATGATATGATTCTACGTTGGGTCTTTATATAAGTGTGTTTGCAATTTGTTAATCTTAAGTAATAAATTTGAAAGACCAAAAGTTTTACGGTGCTATTTTTCGTATATTAAGGTTGTTATTATTGAAATGTCATCTGTAAGCGTTGGATTCGATGGAGAGTCGTACAAAGAGGCTCTTTGGTTACCCACATCAGGTTGAAACCAATCGGCAAATGCTTGAGCACAGGCGCAGGGTTGCCAGCCTCTCGGTCTTCTATATGGTACATTTAAGAAGGACAAGGAATGTGTGTGCAGGAATTGTTCGAATTAATTCCCCCATCGAACATTTGGACTTATCCATCCTAACGTTCCCGACTACTTACGATGTAGGAGACTTCATCACCACTTACCATCAGGTGGAAGTGTTGTCAAGAATTAACTTATCTTGTGGAAAAAAAAAACAAAAAGTTATTACAACGAGTTGTGGTTGCGGTGGATTACATAAAATAGTCTACATCTGTGGCAAGTGGCTGAGGTCTATATCTATACAATAAGACTATATATTTGCCACAACCATCAATAAACTTTTCATAGTTCAAAGACACTTCAAGCATTCATCCTCGGTTATAGTTTTGACAATTTAGAACACTGCTTGTCACAACTTGCTAATTAGCAAGTCACTACTTAACACGACTACAATATAATAGGCGTCACTTCCCGAATGAGAAGACAAAGTATATAACACGAAGCTGTTGTTGTGCGGATTGGTGAAGGAATTACGGATATTTGTGGATGTTTTTATGTTGCCCAAAAGCTACTCCTACGCGGCTTAATGACTGATATTAAATAATCAAAACTGGATTTAGGTAGCTTGCAAAGACCAGAAATAATTATGAATTTTTTTTCCTATCAGCGGCCACCTAATCAATACCTAACCGTATATACATTTGATTACCATCATCTAAGTTACACGGTTTGATTTGATTACCGATTACATAAGCTCAAGTGTTTGTTACTATAAATCAATTGATCACACTTAATACCTATTAAGGATATTGAATGTTATTTGGAATGTACGGGACTACTTTCAATCACCATCGCCAACATTCCCCGATAGTAGTGCACCCTGATGTATAAAGGACAAGACAATGACATCAAGTTCCCCTTATTGGATATCACTGAGTTCTGTCGCTTCCTATCAACCAACGGTATTGAACCGTTCTTAGCCTGCTGTCTACTGCCTCCTTGACCAGTAACGTGGAAGAGTTAATCAATAATTTTTATTTGGAGAAACTTTAATGTTACTAATTTTATGTCCTTGGAAAACCGCGACTGTTTACCATCAGGCAACTCGTCTGTTTGTTTGCTGGGTATTCACAAAAAAAAATGGCAAATATTGTTAGTCTTGTATTAATAAATAATAATGTGATTTTGAACACTACTCAGAATACGTAATGCATTTACTATCAAATCTGTTACAATTTACCATATGCGGTTGTTCACCTATATTAGGATGTGACAGTGAAAACGTTTTGCGGTTAAAGGTCTATATTAAAATACATCATGGTGTGGTCATGCTTGTAAAGTGTAAAATTGTAACACTCCACTTAAATATACTTTGATACACTCACAAATACACAGTGTTGCTACTAGGTGCTCTATAGTTCTTTATATGCTCTGTATATTACGGATTGTGGTTTCCGACGTGGAATATATTGTACTAGATGTTATAAATCTCTCTAAATGTCATTGAATACTGTTCGTTAATATATCTTTCTTGGAGCTCTAAAGCGATAACCATGTTCCAACAGTTTTCTCAGTTATTCAAGCATTATTTTATTCGAAATAAAGTATGTTTATATAAGTATAGTTTATTGTATAAAGTTGTCACGTAATAAAATAATTTTAAACTTACCCACATCGACTATGCTTTACATGCGTATGGGTACTCACTGTAATTATATATATATAGATTTTATATATATAGATATATATATAAAATCAACCAAAGTGCTCATAAATCTCTCTTGAACTGATTTTAGTAAATATAAATTTTCCTAGATTTTTCTTAACAACTTGAATTGGCCTAAAATCTTTACTACATAAATACTTCGCGACCAAAAGTTTTGTTAGCTGAAATTTGCTTTTTGAACAACGGCATACACAATTCATAGGCCTTTGGCGCCTACGACTTAATTTATTAATCGTAACTCAATGATTCGATAACCTATCTGTAAGTATTATAATAACACAAAATGAATTATTTGCCTCTGCTGTTTTAATTTCAATAAATAAATGTGACTTATTAAAAAAAAGAAACCGTAATAGGACTGAAATTTTACTTTAAAAATTTATGAAAATTTGAATTAAGGTAGCCTTTTCATCGTTACATACCACATAACGTAACGTTAGAACCACGCAACGTTCGAACGTTGTCTACTTGGTAGTAGTAGTAGAACGTTATCTACTTGGTAGTAGTAGTAGAACGTTGTCTACTTGGTAGTAGTAGTAGAACGTTGTCTACTTGGTAGTAGTAGTAGAACGTTGTCTACTTGGTAGTAGTAGTAGAACGTTGTCTACTTGGTAGATATCAGTGCTAGCGTAGTCGTTGGAACGTCAGTCATTCGTGCGGAGACATGAGTACAAATCTTGCACGTTCCTCGTGTTTTCGTATGATATGAGGATTGCAAGTTAATTATCGCTTGCTTTGGTGAAGGAAATTATCGCGAGGAAACCTGCAAACTTGAGAGTTCTCGTTAATGCACTAAAAGATGTATGAAATCTGCCAATTCGCAGTTGGCCAACGATTATAGCCTTAATTAATCCCGAACGATTAAGAATTATAGCTGTGAAAGGCGACCTGAGTGGGACAGTTAGGAGTTGTGATGATTATTGCTCGGTTTCCTCTCTAGTAAATACTTACCTAGAGCTATACTTTTCTTAAACTGAGGGCGGTTTACATACTAGTAAAAAAAATTACAAATCAAAAATCAGTGGAACACAAACGAATTCATACAAAATATACATTAATTTTAGTAATATATATATATATATATATATATATATATAACAAAAAGCGGACAAACAAGTCTACATTAACGCAGCTGAAAGTGCCAACTCGACTACCACGACTACAGAGAATACTTTCCTACTTTGGCTATTTAGCTCGCCGTGAAGAAGGTTGCATTAAAAAACTTATCACTCACAGAGTTGAAGGTAAAAGACCACGTGGGAAATCGCCAACCAGACACTCTGAACAGATAGGGACGGTGTCTCAAATGAATATCACCGAATGTATCCGCCATGCTGAGGATCGGGGTCATTGCAGATAACTACGGATAAACCGCTAAAGCGAATACCAGAGCAGGCACGAACTTCAGTAATAAAGATACGACTAGGAAAAAGAATAAAAGAAATTTTCTTTTTCTTCAGAATTATATCCGTAGTTAAGATAATGAATAAGATTAAGAGTAGATATTTTTATGGCTACTTGATGGTATCTAAACCTTATTTAAAAATGTCCATAAAATCTTTATAACGGTAAAGAAATATGGCCCAAGTTTAATTGGCACCGAAACAAGAATTAAAAACTTTTTTATCATCTTATCACTGTTCTGATTCCCTTTACAATCTCTTTTTTTAAATTTCAATGACAACTCAAGGTCGTTAGTTGTTTTGTAATGAATGAGAAATATGATGTCATCTATTTCACAGGTGCTGAATTTCGTTTCACGTTTATACTATAATGACCATCTCCGACATATATATATATATATATATATTAAACATAACCTAATATTATTACTTCTTGATCACCCCTAGAATTTTAAACTTTTTCAGAAGGTTTGTACTTTTTTATGGTCAGAACCGATAAATGAATAAATCGGTTACAAGATGTTACAACGTCACCAATACACATAAATTTGTAACAAATTGAAATATTCTACGATATATTTACAGTGCCTAACTCAATTCCCTGTGGCGTCGTTAAAACTGAACTGGTATACCTACTTACTAATGAATTCTAAATTTATACAAAATTATATGGAAATATGTATAAATTGAATTCCTGAATAACACTTGAATGTGTTATTTCAATTTTCTACCTATTACAGAGTTTAATATCAACAAAGCCGTGCTTCGAAAAGTCGAAAGTTACATTTTTCTAATTATTCATTTATCTTCATCATAAATCCTTGTAACAATTTTGACGTTTCTACCATGAATATTGATGAGAAATTTGATCATTTTTGAGTCGGTCTTTAACAAAAATGTCAGACTTTGTCCTTCTTCCATATTGACTTTTGTTAAGGTTTAATACTAAATTTCACACAGTCTCGTTAAATATTTCAGTTTTTTTCTATACTTAAAATGTCATAAGCCTATCTCAAGATAAAGCAGAAATACAAAACCCTAATAAGGGGGTAAACTAGTTCGTAATGGCAAGCTCGCTGAACTTAAGCCTCCGCTCCAAAATCCGCTCAGGTCCAGACATAAATAAACAGCTGGTTTTAAAACATAATTCAAGTCAGACTTGCAAAGATTATTAATAACTTATCAAATTGAAAGATGACGCAGTCGTTTAAACAAAGTTCGTAAATTTGAAGGAAAACAAACGTTTGATTTACGTAATTAACCGAACGAAAGTTTCCTTGCGGAACAAGTTTAGAACGTAAAAGTTTCGCTTAAGGCAAATCAATCATTGATTTTGATGTTAGATTATATTCAGACTGGGACCAACGCCCCGATGTCCTAGAAGCAATATTTTGTTGGTTATAACGAAATCTGAAAATTTATATACATATATATACATAATAATATATATATAAGCCTAAGTCCATCCGGATTAATATACATTTGAAATGGTAAAATAATTTTTCAAATCGGTGCCAGAGGAAATTTACATTAGTTGTTGACTTAAAACTAACCTTACAGCATGCGACCCTGTAAGGGCGTTGTAATTTCATTAAATTGATGAATTAAAACCATAAAATTAATAATCTAAATTGCATTAAATACAAATTAAAAACATAATACACTTATAATAACACAAATTTAATATAATGCATTTTTATTTAAAAGATAATGAGCAGCTAGCTGTCACGCAAGAATTCATTAACCGAAAAATTAAATTTGTTGTCCAGATAATTTTTTTTTCGGAACTTTTCTACAATTCATCTAATTTCTGGTCACGGGGGACATTGTTGTATATTTTTGACGATATCCCGAATATATTCTTTTGCATAAGGGCAGTTTTTGTTTTTATAATATAAAATATAGATTAGTATAGATGGGAATGGCATAAGTGACAAATCGATTATTTATATCATTCAATAGTTTTAGATGTTTTCGGGCTTCAATATCTATACTGATATTATAAAGAACCTTTGTATTTTTGTATGTTTGCAACGAATAAACTCAAAAACTACTGAACCAATTTTAAAAATTCTTACACCATAGAATGCCTCATTATCCTTGAGTAACATAGGCTATATTTACGAGTATAACTACAGAAAATAAGGAACATTTGCTAAAACTTCAGTAACGTAAACCAAGGTGCAAAAAAATTTGCTTTATGTCCTTTATAAAGATAGAATTATAAATATATCTCAAAATGTTTAAAAATAAAAGTACACCCGTGCGAAGCCAAGGCGGGCCGCCAGTCGCTAATAAAATAAACATTGTTTAGACATCAATTCTTCATTTTATCCACTTGCCATTGACACGTTCATATTGTATTCACTATAATGTACTAGCGCCTGGTTCCACCAATGTTTCTATTGCTCACACTTGGTTTAAAAATCAATGCCTATAATGTAATGTAATGTAATAGCTGTAATTACATTTTTGCGTTTCAATAAACAAAGACACATATTTGTACCTATAAATTGGTATGATTGTTGTTCTTATACACTTTTAGATTTCAGTGACGATTCTACTATTTTTTTATTTGGCTATTTAATGATTACAAGATTTGGGTAACGATGTGACAAAGAAGGGCTAAATGCGTGGTTCTGCCGTCTTTGATACTTTTCAACTTGGATTGTGTGTCGTTTTCTCATAATGTCTTCAGGTCCTCACAATACAAATTACACTACCCAAAGAGTTCCAATAAAAATTTGAGGTTAAAGGGATATATTTCACACCAGAAAATTGCTTACGCTTTGTTTCAGAAAAATTACGCCTTACGCTTAAAAATAGCATCTATTTTGTTTTACAATAACGAATTAAAATATGAATTGAATACTTTTTTATTTATGGACGGATTGCAATAAAAGAAACTTTAAGTATTAAGTGACGCTTACTGCAATACTTTACTTACTACTTATTACTGCAATTGTTAAGCCGTTTCTGGGATTAGCGTGAACCAACGCACAGACAGATAGACAAAATTTCTAAGAACTATTGTTGTGTGTTCAATTAATATAAAGGACCCTAATAATATATTTTCTGATATATCATTGGTGTACAGAAAGCGATCAGTTGGAATTTTATTATATGTATAGATTTGCGAAAAAAGTAAAGATATACCCTAGATAAGAAATTACTATTGCCCCGACGATTTCTGAGATTGATCCAACATCAAAGCAGTTTGTCATGAGTAGAGAAGCGATTATAGGAATTATCGGTTGGGTATAGCGGGGTATTCGGATAGCTTGGAATAAACAAACATTAGGAATAATAAGAAACTTTAGTAAGCATTGAAACTAGGTAATATGCTTATGACTTCTCAGTTAATTGGATACAACTGTTACGGAGTTTATTTGTAAACTAATCTATTGTTACTTAATATAATACATAGATTAAACTATAATCAACGACTAAATGAAATTTATTTACTCTACGGAAATTTTAACATTTATAAACGTTTCTAACACTATATAAAATTATTGAAATATAGAATAAAATTCGGATTGTTTTAGTTCGACAATTTTTAAATAGAAAACGGACCTAACTTAAAAAGGTAAATAAATAAATAAATAATATGCTTTTAAATTATTTGATTGTAATCTATACTATCAATACCTACTCATATTATAAGGAGAGAGTGCGAATTTTGTGACTGTACGCCGAGTACTTGGGAGAAGAATGGTAGACAAAATCTAAAAATACATATATATTTTTTTAATGTAAGTAGCCGACGAACGAGCTGACGAGCCACCTGATGGTAAGTGGTCACTATCGCCCATGGACATTACTAACACCAAAGGTTGTCGCCCAAGAAAGCAGAAGAAACAAGGACGGTACTGGCTCTCAAGCTCCCGGCCGAAACAAGACGAGTTGTTCGGCGGCTAACTCAAGCGCAAGTGTGGTAGCTAGCCGCGCAAGCATCACGGAAAGACAATGATACCAGTAATAATATTAATGACTTACTAATTCTATTATTATTTACTAGGGGAGTATTCTAGGTCACCCCAATACCAAGTAATTCTGTATTTAATTTCACGATTACGTCACGTTCAATTCGGAACCCTAACCACATCACGGGCGTCACGTAAAACGCTCACAAAAGACTTGGCCCCAATTAGCACTATTCAAGCTTTTAGTTCATTTTATAATATAACAGAGTCTATTCACACGTAAATTGCAACATTTTACTAAAAGCTTTTTTGTCCGGAATGGAAATAGAATTATGGGAATTTCGTTATTAATGTCAACGTAACGCGTGTGTGGAGCTCCGTAATGTTGTAGAAATATAGAAACAGGTGTTTAGTGGAACTGCCTTCGTAAGGGTTACAGAAATGTATACAGAACTACATCACCCATTGACGACCCCATAGCCCAATTGGTAGTGACCCTGCCTGCCGAGCGTGGGGACCCGGGTTCGATTCCCGGCCGGGGCAGATATTTATGTGACAGATAAATGTTTGTTCTCGGGTCATGGGTGTTTGTGATGTGATATTTGTGTATGTCCATGCCACCCGCAACACAGGGAATCCTAGTGCGGGGGTGTGAGTGTGTGAACGTTTATTTATTTTATTATTTATTTTTATCAAAGTAACGATCTTAAGAATGAATATAAAAAAAACCGACTTCAATTTGATAAAGGTGAATTCCTTGGCTTGATCTCCTATTTTCCACCCTCAGGGGAGGAAATTTTTATTCAAATGTAATTGGGACCAAACAAGAAATAACACTCTATTAAACAAAAAAGGATTTTTCCAAATCTGTTAATAAATGAGGGGTTCTGGGGAAGTATGTACACATTAAAATAATATACGCATCGACAACTTCATCGTGCTTTAAAAAATAATTTTGAAATAATAGAAGATTTTTTTTATACGTAGGTGCCTACCCACTAAACACCACCTGGGAATGACTTTGGCCTAGCGGCCTCTAAGACTTCATCGGTTGCCACTAAGGGAAGAGCGGCGCTACCATTGCCTTCCTTGTATTGTATTGTATGTTTAGGATGGCAGTGGAGGAGGGTACACCCGTTTCTTGTGCTGCTTATAAACACAAGATGGAGGTGCCGACATGTATATGTACATGTTAAATTTAATATTTGGTAAGCGGATACTTAGAATTAATTTAATATTGTGAACTCACTTTACCTTGTGAATGAAAAATTGGGCCGGAATGTAAACGAGTTATTGATATATTATGCAAAATGAATATGGTACACCTACTCGACATCAAATTATGTATATATATATATATATATATATATATATATATATATATAATATATTCTTAGACGTATTTACTGAAGTTACTTTAGTAAATGAGCGCATTTTGTGTATAGCACCTGAGCACCAAACAATAGATTGAATAAATGGTCTTATGTAATATTAAATTTAGTAATATGAACTCGGAGTATTGTATTTCATTTTAACCGAAATAACTTTGAGTGAGAGTACCGTTTAAGCCATTAAAAATGATTTATTTGCTTTAATTTTACCATAATTAATGGACAAAAAAATTTAATGGGTGTGGGTAGCAGAGTTGAAATTATCAATCAATTATCAATATTAAATATTATTACATAACTATTTATTTAATTTAAATATTTGCTTATACAAATATTTATACCTTTTATAACTACCCATTATTCTATATAAGTGTATTAGTATTACAATTTAATTATGACTTGCATCCGTAAAGATTGTGGTACCGTCAAACATGAAATTTCTCCATAAAATTTTCGCAGGTGTTGGCATGTCGGCATTTTGGCCGTATTGGGGCGGTCTAGAATACTCCACCCAATCCCATGCTGGCAAAACAGGGTGTCGTAAGAGGCGACAGAAGCCAGCCTGCTTGGTGGTAGGGCTTTGCGTAATGATTATATTATCAGTATTATTATTAAGTCATTAATAATATTACTGGTATTATTATCTTTCCGTGAAGCCTGCCTGGCTAGCTACCACCCTCCTGCTTGAGTCAGCCGCCAAACGACTTGTCGTGTTCCGGCTGGGGGCTTGAGAGCCAGTTCTTTCTTTCTTACCTTCTCATTTCCTGGCCGACAACGCATCAGTGATACCATTGTTTTTGCTGATGTCCATGGGCGACGATGACCACTTACCATCAGGTGGCTCGTCTGCTCGTTTGTCGGCTATTAACATAAAAAAAAGGTGTCAAGTCTGCCAATGTTTAATGTTGTTCTGCGTGGAGTCAACCATTCTCAATTTTTCATTGTACGATGAAATCCTAATTCAATAGCAATGGTAACAAAAAAGGAAGTTTCATATAGAATATTTAAACATGATGCTTCGTAAAGAAGTTGATCTTTCACTAAGATGAGAGTTACTCGTAAGTTGTTATTTTGTACCGGCGAATAACAACTTTGCTTCTTGTTAGTTTGACTTACAAAACTTACGCGGATGCACTGATTTCATATCCATATTATTTATGAGTGACAAAAGAAACTTCTCTTCGTTTCCGGAATCAGTGAATATGAAAACTTAATAACGTTATCAACTTACTGTATATTATCAACGTGATGTAGGAATCCTTTACATTATAATTAGTATACGAAGATATTTTAAGCAAATCTATCGTTAAACGAAAGTCTTGTAGAATCAGTCCGAATCCACTGGTTCGACGAAATTTATTTCGTGATGTTATAATTTCGTAGCCCAATGACGGGACGCAAACCATGAAGCAATATGTACATATGTATCTATAATCTGTAAATAAAATATTTTTTTAATAACTTGAAGGCCTACTTATCCTGCCTGCGCTGTTATTAATATAGAGGTCAAACATTGTTTTTCGTTTGTCAGATTTAGGTTTTGGGGTTTCATTTAAAGGGTTAAATGTATACTACAAATAAAAAACTCAGGATCGATCTTATACATTAAATATTTTTTGATTATTTTAGGTAGCATTTATAGTCGATATAAAAACTACTTATTTTTGCAGTCTTTCCATTTGAGTCTGTATTACGCAAAATACAATTAACAGTTTAAATTTTAAACCTAGCATATTCATAATATGGAACAATATTTAGAATAGTTTATTTAGTTGGTGTTAGTAAATTGAACTGTTTCTGCGGGATATAAAATAAGTAAGTATCGAAGTTGTGTAAAAAATAATTGGTAAATATTTTTTTAATGTTTTTGTATTTATTGTAATGAATTAAGTATTTTAATTTAAATAACTTTAATAACCTACAAGAATAAAATGGAGTAAATATTAAATACTTGATAAAAATGACTAACAAGTATTGTTGTTGCAGATACGATTTGTGAACGTAACAATAAGTACGTTCCTCGAAGCGAAGCGGTTATTGTTACAAAATAGAAAAATAAGTTTGGTTAAAACGTTATTCGATATATAAATGAAACACCTTGTAATAAGGTACAAATATATTTTTTTAGGATTTCAAATATACTTTAACTATTACGAATTCTACAACTTTGAGAAGATGTTACCATCTCACCCATACTTTATTGAAAAATCTCTACAACAGAGGTACGTTTTGACTTTCTATTGAAAATGTATTATTTTCCGATAATTATTAGTACGTGTCGGGCCTATATAGCACCTATAGATTATGGGTTGATAGTAAAAGTCAAAAGGTAAAATAAATTAACAAGCTTGACTATTGTCTTTAATAGTTATGACATATCAAAGACAGTCTTACAGAATAATACGGAATGAACGGTCATATTCATATATGTATTATATGAAATGTAAAATCCCATACATCCGTGATCTGACAATAAACATTTACCTCTTAAATAAATGTCTCCTCCAAGCGGGAATCGAGCCCACAATTGGCAGGCAGGGTCTTTACCAACTGAGAAACGGAGTAGTCGTGTATACATACAATTTATGTTACAGTATGCGCTCTTGTTACAAAGGAGCCGACTCGTTAATTCCCTTGTGAGTTTTTGTTTGAATGAAGCTTTCAGCATATTATATTATTAAGTTATAGGAAGTTGATCGTCTCAAAGACAAAAACACGGAATTATATAAATGCAAATTTCCTTATAATATTCTCTTTTATGTGACAGGGGCGCAGAATGTTCGCTTTATTTAAGCCATCTATACAAAGAATAATATATGGTAACAACACAGAATTAGTACTTTCTATAGTAGATACGTTATCGATATAGAAGTCGAAAAATATTTTTTGAGACTCTTTTTTTGTCTGCAGTACACTGTGAATACGCAAACGTGTGTGTGCGTGCGTGCACATGAGTACGTTTTTACGTGCATAAGTGTGTGATTTTATTCTAATAAATATTTGTAATTTTCATATGATTGGAAGTAACCACAATCTGATAGTTTTCCAGTGTGTCTATAGTACTATATAAATCTGTAGTATTTGTGTACATTTCATTTTTTGAGAAATTTCATGATAAATATTCGTTTAATGTCTCACTGACATCGATTTGACCATTTTGAAATTCTTTGTCTGTCTGTCTGTCTGTCTGTATGTGTATGTCCCGTTATAACTCAAGAACGGCTTGACTGATATTAATGAAAATTGGTATGCAGTGAGAACACGTGATTGCGCAGGGTTGCATGATAGGTTATATAAAATTAAACCTAATTATGTCTAATCAAAAAAAAAGCATTAAATTTTGTATAATCGTATATTAATCATTAACTAGCGCCCTCTCCGACTTCTTCCGTGTTGAACAATTACTTATATATACAGTATTAGTATGGATTGTTCGACGCGAACGAAGTTGGAGGGGTTTGTTAGTATATAGATAAATCTATAAGTTCTTGCGAAACACACAATATGAACCAAGTCGACCAGGGTGATAGTTATAATGAAGTAGTGAACGAGGGCCTGGAGTTTGTCCCTCGCATACTTGTTTAACTATCTCCTCGTATTCGTCGTAGTATGTACTCACACGAGATCATATCTAACTGTAAATTAGAACACGTAAGTTTAACGTGGTACGCACTGAAATATCTCGGTTCAGACACAGTGCGTAGAGAGTGGATAATGAACTGATCGGGAGCGAGAGGATTTTTTTTTCTGTTTGAATGGTGTTGAGGCTAACGAACCTTATAATTGACTAGTGGCCCGTCGTTGCTGAAACATTGATTATTCAGTTTCATCGCACATTCAATAAATTTCATGTTTGTACCATTTGTAACTATGTATTAGGAGCAGTTTTTCTAGGCGCTCGAATGAGAAACGTATCCATTTAATACAGTAGCTGTCCATGAATAGTCGAACTGTTTATAGTGTTCGTATTTCTATTTATTTATTTTATTTGCCGTGAAAACGGATCCATTTTAGGGATGAATTTTAATAAGTGATACAATGTATAAACTAAATATGGTTTCAATCTGTGGCGCGCACAGATAGAAAATAATGTATTTTAGTTGCTTTATATTTAGAAAAGTCTTCATACATTAAAATTTTCAAAGAATTTTAATTTACTCTCTCGAGTTTTATTATTGTTATAAATTGCAAATAACGTATTAAAGTATATGTTAAAGAGTAGCAAAAGTGGAATTGACAGCCAAATGTTTTGAACTTGGGAATATCGTAAAATGTGTCTGGGTTTGATATTGCACCTTAAACTTTTTAAACATGTGTATATTGAAAATCCATTTTCACTTATTTCGGTTAATGTGATGATCACGAGCAAACCTTCATATTTGTGAGTTCTCCGTAATGTTTTAGAAGGAGTCTATTCGCACATAGTAGCTACCGTGCCAAACTCTGACTTTAACCTCTGTTATTTGTATTATCGTTATTGTTATTAAGTCTTTAATATTTTTATTGATATCTATTACATTAATCATATTAAAATCTGTCTGTGAAGCCTACCTGGCTATGTACCACCCTCCTACTTAAGTCAATCACCAATCGTCTCGTCGTGTTCCGGCTGGTGGTTTGAGAGCCCGTACTTTCTTCATGATGATTTCTTTAGCGACAATGAATCAGTGATGGCTTTGGTATTACAAAGACCTTTTGCGACGCTAATTTGTCAGCTATTTACATACCAAAGGGTGAAATCCAAGGCTAGATATTCGATAGTTATGTATTGTTAATAATGATTAATATACAGTAACTTGTTATATATGATATGTTACGAAATCATTCCAAGAATCTATCATAAATTAATTAAATAACTTAGTAAGTTCTTGATTGACATTGATTAACACGGAGCAGATATACAAGTCGAGTTCTCTTAATACCCAAAAACCGAAAACGGACCAACATTCCTACAGTATAAGGTAAAATTAGTTGCGGAGCCAGTTAACGAGTGATTTCTACGCTCTCCGTCCAATAACGCGTTGATCCCTCGTATACCTCAGATATTACATATTTATGGTAATTAATATCAACCATTACGAGACTATAAAATGTGATGAATAATATGAAAGTGGTGTGTAAGGGACTCCATCCGTTACGCCCTAGTCAACTTTCCCTGCTCGTTGTGCGCTCTACAGAACAACGGGTGAAGCTGAACTAGCTATGGTGAAGAGTCTTTTTTGTAGGAGGTTGCCCGCTTGACCGGCTGCCACCCTCCTTCTAAAACCGACCCAGAAATGTTCCATAAATGTTTCAACCGCAGGGTAAAAGAGTCAGTTATAATATTGGCAACGATTATCACTTTACACCAGATGAATCGTCTGCACATTTGTCTTTTTGTTACGTAAAAAACATACTCCTCAAGGATAACCTCTCAAATAAAAATTAGATCAATGACGGTACAGAGCTTTGATTGAGTTACCAAACTCTTCAATACATTACAGAAATTTAGTGTGACGGACCGAAAGACAAAAAAAATATTTTATAACTATAACTCCCTTAGGTACGGAAAATAAAAATTGAATAGAAGAAAACTCGCTTAAAATTAATATCACAAAGACTTGCGAAAAGATCTTAATTTAAAAGGCTAGGTAAATGAGAAAAGTTGCAGAAAGGAGAAATGGAGTTGCATTGAACTACGTCATTTACTTCTTTCTGACCCTTTGTGTCACTTGGATATAAATTGAAGCCAATTTAAATTACCTTTACCATGTTAACAAAGACTATAACTCGATCACTTGTCCCTATCGTAAGTTATTGACCGAGTTAAGCTACTTCGGGTGTCATTGTTAGTTCAACTAATGACCAGCAATGATAAAATTTAAAGAGTGCATTTGTTCGAATGTGAACTATGCCTTGATTGCTATCGTTATATAGCAGATATTAAGCTATATCATGGCAATCACACCGTCCGTCAGTTAAATGAAATAATGGGGTCCGCTTTTATCTCAAACACGACGAAGATATCCATCTGTGTAGTGGTCCGTAACTTTAAGCCATTTTAGAAGTTATTATATGAGTAGGTTACTTCCTGGTTACTGGTCATTGGCCTTGGACATCTACGTAATGATGTTAACAGTGCCATGACTGTTATTGTAAATTCCGGTAATTCTTTTTAACTCACGTTAAAAGAAATTGGAAACTCCCATTCATTGGCTTATCACTATCTTGCTAGTAGCGCAGGCGTACGGCTAATACGTATCTTTTCTGTCTGTCACAAGACTGCCAGATTGACAACTATCTTCTCTGCTAACTAACCAATTTACAACTTCCAACTTTACACATATACATAAGACAATGTAATGTATGTTTAAATAGATATGAATTATAAAAAGCTGTATTACATAGTGCTAAATAGAACATCGTTACAGGTTCTCTGACACTGCAACCAACACATTTTATTTTTGGTTTTACAAGAATGATGATAGCTGGCGACTGAAAAACTTTGCCAATATGCATGAGTATTGTCAGAATTGAAATGGGTGGTACAAAGATTAGGGGAAATTGAGCTTGGACTTAAGGATGAATGAAGAATAATGAATGGACACTTTTGGTTGTTTGTTTTACCTCAATTACATATATCCATGACATCCGTGACGTAAATTGATATTTCACACTTAATTGACATGAATCTGAATGCGTCATTTATTAATTTTTTTTTATCACTGAAAAATTTGACTCCACAAAACTAATAAATTTTATAAGATAGATTGCAGTTACGGATTTTATAGAATAGCAACCTAAAGTTATTCAATATTGGAAATAAACTGTGTAAGCTTTTTTGCATATACGATATTAGTACACCCATTAATCATTACTAAAAGCCGGCCCTATTTCAATTCAAAGAAAAAATTGCAAGTGACCTTTGGGTAAATCCTCTCCCTCTTTTATGTCGCTCATCCATTAGCCACTTATTGTGGAATAGGCCATCGATGGGCTCCTGTGGGAATCGGGTTCGGTTCGTGATCATGCCTTTGAGGCAACTAACTGGCTTTGCTCTGAGTATACTATATATAGCAGTCTCTCGTGACGTGGGAAATTTACACACATTGTGTAGTCGTAGTGTTGTCGGGTCAATTCATCTCTTTTGCCGATTTACGTGCTGAGAGTGTAGTACAATTAAATTCTTAAATATGATTATGAAGGAGATCACAAAAAAATGAAGTACGCAGAATAAAAGTAGTAGTATTGTAAGAAAAAATGTATAGTAGATAGTATCAAGCGTTACTTTGCGGAAATGCATTGTTATTAAATATTGTTATAAGTTATTAATACTTGATTTATTAAAAAAAATGCAATATTTATAAGTTTTTTTACATGGCCACTCGATTGTTTATCAAATGTAAAATTTGACATAACAGTACTGACAGTTGAGCTGACTGACATACGAATAGAAGCAGAATTGAGTGATTAACAGAATATAACAACATGATGAGTGAGTAACAGAATATAACAGAGAGTGATTATCAGCCATTAACACTCAATGTAAAAAAAGCTAAGTTGTCGCATAAGAACTTTTTTTTTCACTTGGAATCGAGAATTATGTTTTGAATCGAATAATGAAACAAGTAAATAATAGAGTTAGAGCGATCATACAATTTTGAACCGTCTTCTTTAGCAAACAATAATCTGCTGGTTAGCAATTAATTTTAGGATTAATATTAAATAAAGAGCCATATTAATTTTATATACTAATTTAATGTAATTGTAGTTAAACTTATTTATTTGCAATCTCCAATTTGCTTATTTATTCTAATGTTAATGTACGCGTTAATTTTTTGCCATGCTATTTGCGCCTATAATTAAATTAGCACTTTTATTGTATTTTATGCATGTGCGAATAATTTATGTACAGTGTATACTTTGTTGATGCAATTTTAAATAAATAAATTAATAAATAAGTTAACAATAAGAAAATAGATGGTATGGACATACACAATTAAAATTATAGGTATAAACAACCAAGATCCCCTGAAGATATATAAAACGTTCATACACTCACACCACCCTGCACTAGGATTTCCTGTGTTGCGAATATTGTGGGGATATTTGATCTGTTATATGAATTTTATTCCACGATTTGACCTAAGCTTATCAAATCCGTTTACTACTAAGTGAAGTACGGCACGTATACAGTTTACAATTTTAAGAATGGAAACTATCCGAAAAATCTAATTTTTTCAATACTGTAAAACACCAGTTTTACTTTAGTTTTACCTGACAGTAACTTTTGATTCACAAGCGTCTTCACCCTTATATAAAATGCATTTATTTAAAGAATATAAATTGCAATCTTCTTGTATTACTAAATTTAGTGTTGGATAAATTGGTATAGTAATAAGATGGGTCTACTAAACACGTGATAGTAACCAGTCTCAAGTCTCGGATTAGATTCTTTCGGTTTTGTACTGGAGTCTTATTATTATAGGGCAAATCGCCCTAGTTTCGCTTCAGAAAAACTACCTTACGCATTGTTTTGGGAAAGGTGAATATTTTATTTCGTGCATATTACGCGTCAGACGATATTATTTTCGTATAGTTTACTTGAGTAGGTAGTAGTAGGTAGTTACTGAGTCTAGGTGCAATCGTTAACAAAGAAAATTTTTAATTAAAACAACATTAAATTTTAAAACAAAAAATAAAATTCTAATTACCAGCAATGTCCCATTTCCCAGATTTTACTTTATTGTTACATCTTGTTAGAAACTGTGCATTAAGAACAGATGTTTTATCACTTTTTAATATAATACAATAGGTAGTCTATTCATAGTACATTTTTTATGAATAGAAGAACATACAAAAGTGGTATCTTACCACTTTGAAAAATGTCCTTACAGTTCCCTATAATTACCATCTAACGATACTTTCGCTCTGGTATTTTAATATTTTCACGTAGCTGTGTATCGTGCCTAACATAATATATTCGGCGACAGTCACCCCTTTGCCACCGAGCCAAACACACGCCTGAAAGAGAGTTTATGGCTACAGAAATTAAAATTATCCTATGAAATTCTAACGTTGTTCAACATATTTCTACAAACCATTCATTTTTTATAAAGTATGTATGTTCAATATTTTATCAATAATTAATATGGGATATATCCGGTGCAGTGCTTTTTTATTTCTATAATTTTTACAAGCCTGTATACGTACGGAATACCGTTAATATATTTAAAATATTAGAAAATCTCATTACCAATCTACTAATTACCATTATTTACCATTCTCTTTTACTCGAATGGTAATTAGAAGAAATGAATGGTAATTATTTATATTATTATTTAGTATTACAATTTCCATCGGTATTAGAGTATTGACCCTAATTCCATGCTAGCAGACGAAGGTGTCGCAAGAGGCGACAGAGGCCGGCACCCCTGTTAAGTGCCAATCGTGATTCAGCTGGAAGATTGAGAATCATTACTATATTCATTTTCTTTTAATTCTAAGCGATGCCTTTAATGTTGCTTATGTTCATGAACGACGGTGAGTGATATTAGATGGCTTGTCTGTTAGTTTGTCAGCTATAATAATAAATAGAATAATTTTCCTCCGAAACGGCTTCACCGATTTTGAGGAAATTTTATATGTATATCCAGTAGGGCTGAGAATAGGTTGTTATCTATTTTTATACTCTTAAGTGATAAGGGTGGTCTACCCCAATTTTTTTTATTTTATTTTTTTGGATAAAATTTTTTATTTTCATGTTTTTAGATGGTGGCATTAAAAATACATACAACCCTAAATTTTCATCTTTCTACCATAAACCCCTATTTTTTACTAGCGATATCAGTAATTAATAATTTTCAACCCAGGTACTGATTAATTATCACTTGATCAGTTATCCCCGCCAGGCGTCTACCGGTGTCACTTCTGAGACCCAGTAAACATCACGGAGTAGGGATGAGATCTCTTTTCTCACTACCTACAGTTTTCGGCCATTATTATTGTTTGTGCATGAATTGTAACAGTGACGTTTACAATTATCATTTTACTATTTCAGTGTTATCTTTATCTATTCTAATAAATAAAATTGGAGTGTCTGTTTGTAATATTTAAATAACCGCTTTTTACTACATGCATATGAATGTATATGCGGTACATATACCAAAATAACATTTTTTACAATTTTTGTCTGTCTGTCTGTCTATTCCGGTTAATCTCCGAAACGGCTGTACCGATTTTGACGGCACTTTCACTGGCAGGTAGCTGATGTAATAAGGAGTACTTTTATTTCTACCATATAACTTTTTTGTTAAATTCCACGCGGACAAAGTCGCGGGCACAGCTATTTTTTCAATAAATTTATCGTTAATTCATATCACACCATGTTTTTCACACGGACAATTGTACGTGGCATGCTCTCGAGTGGCAAACCATCCAGTTTGTTTGTGTTAGCTAAAGATGGGATAACAAAAAATATTGTGCACTCTATTGCGTTAAGGGATTGACATTGTTTTTTAGTATACTTATTATAATTAGCGATATATGT
Organism: Megathymus violae; assembly: GCA_003671415.1. Taxonomy (NCBI): domain Eukaryota; kingdom Metazoa; phylum Arthropoda; class Insecta; order Lepidoptera; family Hesperiidae; genus Megathymus; species Megathymus violae. Next base: position 186,856 of record PDGT01000028.1, read on the forward strand.
AATTTATAATTTATATGGCAAAACAACGTTTACCGGATCAGCTAGTAACTATACATATAATTTTTAATAAGTCTACTAAATTATTAAGGATTAATGAGCAATTTAAGTAATCCCATTATTGATTTAATTTATTTCAGAAAAAGTAATTTCTTTTCCTTTTTATTCCATTTTATTTATTGTAACTATTAAGATTTGGGATCATAATTGTATTATTAATTAAAACTACAGTTTCTATTTAATTTAAAGTAATTATAATAAATAAAAGGCTGATTCACTATTTTAGTTCTAATTCCGATTTTCACCTTTTTCTCATTACCATAAATTGTATCTAATCCCCATAAGTAATAAATCTCATTATTGTTTAGTAAAAAAATAAAAAGCTCTGTAATTCCATAACCGTAAGTCTGACTGCTGTCCCTTTCCAAGATTTCTTTTACTATTATTATTCACTTCTTAAAAATCGTATAAAGAACATAATAACGTATCAATATTTATCTTTCTACAAAAACATCATAATATGCACGAAATTAAATATTCACCCGATTGAGTTTTTCTCGTTCTGTCTATTAGAAATGCATAAATAATTTTTTTATTTTTATTTATGGTCGGATTGAAATGAACCGAACTTTAAATAGTAAGTGACGCTTACTGCAATACACCATTGAAAACCATAACGAAATCGGATAAGCCGTTTCTGAATAGCGAGCACAAACGCACAAACAATCAGACTAAAATTCTAACAGCTATTGTTTTGGTTTCTATTGCGTTAATAAAGATCTCTAATAAAAGTTTTTCTCATATATTCTTCATGTACAGAAAGTTATCAGTTAATTTTTTTTAATATGTGTAGATCGCCAGTAGTCCGCCTCTGGCTTACGTTTAGAAATAGCACCCGCGTTGTTATAAGAATGGATTTTTAGATGATGAATTAGAATCATATTCATTTATTATAATAGCTGCAACATTTTATTTACTGGCCTCTTAATAAAATGTCCATATCAACTTTTTTTCCACTCTGTGAGAACAGATCCATTTTCCGGTGTGAAGTGTTCTAGATTACTACCCATAGTATAAGTTATTAGTATGACAAGTACCATCCAAATCTGATCAGAGGTTTTAGTGAGTTTGATCTTTATATCGATAAGAAAGTCTACGTCTACATTAAAATTAAAAAAAAATGTTAACAAATTTGTTATTAGTATTGACTTCATTTTCACCCATGTTATTCGCAATACTGGGAATGTGGTGGGAATTGTGTGTGTGTGAGTGTTCGATGCTTAAATCTGAAAAATCTCACTTTGCATAATTAACAAACATAGGAAAACTCGTTAGTTTCGCTGATAGAAAAAACATTGATATAATAGGTTCTAACCCATCCAATATGCTTTTTTAGAACAAATTTTTTTAAAGATAAATTTTATACAGTGACATTTATTTTAAAACTTATTAGATATTTTAAACCAATATTTAGACGTAATATGGGTCATTATTTAAATAATTCGTTTGGAACCTACGTTTCTTTAAATAGACGAGTAATCCAAATATGAAATATTTATTAAATATATATAACAACACACATTTTTATAGCGCATTAACTCAACATCTTTGAGTCCAATTAAACCTGTATTGTTTTCTTCAGGCTGCCGAACAACGGCTGTCATTGTGGCGCCAGATCGATCTAAATGAGATTGCTGAGCTTTGTACCACCCATTTGAATCCCTACGGTACTTGTATATGTATAATATAGTCCGTTGTAAATTGCCTTACCGGTATTGTCTTTGGTGTAACAAATGTACATAAGTGACAATGACCAGTTACCATTAAATAGCCTTCTTTCTTCTGCTTTTCTCTTCCTCTACTTTTTTTCTACTTTTTTCTTATAAAATCACATGAATATAGACAAAGATATAAACTAATGGGCTTAATAAAATTCTCGCTATTTAACAATTTAACTACAGACATCATGAACTCATTTACATTCGCCGGTGAACAAGAAAGCCGTTTCATAAAACATCCCATTTAACCCGCCATTACAAGGGGTCTTTAATTGGAACGGTAATGTTGGCATATCGTCTTTTATAGCCACAAATATATATTTATAGCCACAAATATACATTTTCTTGGAAATCATAAAGTTTTAGTGTCGATTGTCTCAGATTTTGAATATAGCCCATTGTAAATGGTATTATTGTATTCGTGGAGAAAATGTCTCTATTCACGTATTCTTATGAAACCTACGAGGATAATAGGGTCAGGTTCCAGTTTTTGCAGATCATTGGGTTACTTACCACCCAGCTTTATTCCGACGGTAAAATCATAGCAGTAATTTTTACCTTGTAAGCACAGGCGCAAAGTAGCCAGCTTATCGGTGTTGTATATGTTATACTTTGGGAATTGTGCGCAGGAATTACATAGCCTAATTTCCCCATTCCCATACCACAATCGAACAACTCGACGTACGGCGACGATAATCTTAAGTCACGAGTAAATAGGCTTTTTCTAAGCTAGTGCGCTTCCCGATTTAAGCCTACATCACAATTTACAGTGGGATTGTAATAAAGCATTATGATATAATGAGCAAAAAAGTAAAATGTAGCCAACCTAATGTAAGGTAAGGAACTTGAGTAACATGCTACCATCCTCTGTTTTAAATTTTGTTTTAATAACAGTTTTGCACGACCAATGAATAACAATTTATTTTTATTTATTCATTCATTTTTTTAGTGCCCGGCAACGCGACGATGACGCAGGGTAAACAGATGCGTGGGTGGCAGTGACCATTTACTTGAATGTCGGTTTATTCATGTCTTGTATTACTTGCTATTCACTTTAATAAATTTACTCTATGATTGATTGATAGTCGTTTATTGTTAAACCTGAAAATTCATATTTCAAAATTTGACGAACATGGACGCACATTCTATTGAACTAAAACTTCAATTCGTTTATTTTTAGTTTCATTGAGTTAACTAAACAAAAGTTCAACCTCGATATAAATTGATTTCTTACAATGTACAGTTGTGTTCCCTCCGCCGACAATGCGCTCTTAAACTGCAATCAATCAATTGAAACGAGGAGATTAGCCCCTATTTATATACAGCACAAGACACGAGAAGCGAAAAGGTAAATATATTTAAAGTGATAAATTCTTAGACACTGCTGAGAAAAAAATTGATAGCTTTACACATTAGACATCGCACTACGAGACGATCTGTGGACATCTGTAAATATTTGATAATAGTTTTAACTGTGTTAAAATATTATTTAAGATATAATTGAATTTTTATGGTACTAATAATTTATTTATTAATTATAAATTAAAAATATCAGAAAACAGAGCCGTCTAGTCGGAAGTTTTTAGGCCGTCCCTCAACTATGTATTTGGTGAAACTGTTTTATTAGTAAATAAATAAATTGTAAAATAAATTGTAAAATAAATAAATTGTTCTCCATGAATTATTTATTCAACTGAACATTTAAGAAAAGATTTTTAGTAACAATACAGTGAAAAGTATTTTCACTGTGTAACTTAATCTTGTTTTACATATATGTTCGTTACACCTATCCATGTATTTATATTAAACGAGCTATATTATACTTATATTATATAGAGTTATATTATAGTTATATTATTTGAGTAAACTTGCAGCTTAGTTGTTAGTTCTCATCTTTGAGTCCAAGCCATGTCCTAATGAAGTTTGAGCTATGTAACCTCTTATAAAATAGACGTGGTAATGACCAAATCCGTTCTATTGGAGATCATTAGACTCTGTACCACTCAACCGTACTCGTATATAATATCAGGATTTACTACCTGGGCGACCCTTTTTCTGGAACAAACCGTGAACTATTTAAACTTGTTTCGATTGCAGTGCCGCAAAGGCAAGTTACTCGTAATAAGCGAATTATTTATGTTGTTCGTTGGCAACGGGTCGGTTTTACCTTTGATTATACCGATATTTTAAGCAGCCATAACTATCCTCATATCACCCGTCTGTTCGGATAAAAATATTCAGCTCGAAATACTGAATAACTTTAATACTGCGATAATTTACGAACGTTATTAGGAGATTACAAAGTTTTCACCTACGTGATAAATCAACGGAGTTTTACTTTCGTGTACCAATACGTACCTACTCATATATTATATTTATAACTTCACATATATCTACTGAACCAGTATCAAATTAAGGAGTTTTGCTTTTGATAAATAATTTGATATTATATTCTGCAGTATTTTTATTCTAAGCAGCTTACTGGTATGTAATTTAGCCTCGTACGCTAATTTTTTAGGTCCGAATTTTAGGATTAACTGTGATGATTATTACGTAGTTCAGTATCTGGTAGCTAGTAATAGTATTTATTGTATCGAAGAATAATTTATTGAATAACCCCTTTTGGCAGATGCCCTGGCATTTGTTGTAAAATAGAAGTTCAGGCAGTGCGTATTTAATAAGATATTTTTTTTAATGTTAAAAGCCGACAAATGAACAGACGAGACACCTGATGGTAAGTGGTCACCGTCGCCCATGGACATCAACAAGATCAAAGGTATCACTGATGCGTTGTCGGCCAGGAAATTAGAAGAAGGTAAGAAATAATGTACTGGTTCTCAAGCCCTCAGCCGGAACACGATGAGTCGTTTGGCGGCTTACTCAAGCATGAGGGTGGTAGCTAGCCAGGCAGGCTTCACGGAAAGATAATAATACCAGTAATAATATTATTGACTTAATAATAATATTTAAAATATAATTCTTAAGCGAAGCTCTACCACCAAGCAGGCTGGCTTCTGTCGCCTCTTACGACACCCTTTTCTACCAGCATGGAATTGGGATGAATTAGACGATTATCTTAATTTAGTATTTGATAATAATAAATTTCAGGTGTGAGGTAAGACTCTCTCAGAGTCTCTGATATACTTACATGCAATATATGGTGTAATATTAAAACCATCGTCCATTGCTCACTTTTTTATTAACAATTCAATCATTACTTATTTAAAAATAAGACATGTGTGTAAAAAAATTCAGACACCCAATCTCGATCTAACGGACTCGTGGCAATTTGCTCTACATGGCGGCTGGTGTTAGATGCATTATTCTTTTTGAACGCTGAAACAATTTTAGAATTTAAGGGCAAAGTAGATGAACCTGTTCTAAATAAAGCTCAAAATACTATGTCTTATTAACGTAATCATACCTGTTAACTATGATATATTGTTACAAACTAAATTTCATAATCATAATAATCATAAGTATTCTTACACTTGTGTTATGTTCTGTCACTTGCAACAAGCTCAAAGTAATTGCAGATACGATGATCAAACATAATACGTTGAAGCATTATTTGCCCGTCAACCTTAATATTTTTGGGAACTTGCAGTACGTGTTAGAAAAATTGAGGAAGAACTTTAATAATACGCACGACAATTATATGTAAGATATACATGTGTTTCATATATGTATGTCTTCGCCATAGAAACATATATTTTACACATACCGACATGACTGCAAGTACTATTCCTGACAAGTTTTTTGAATGTGATACATGTGTGTGTGTACTTGCTAGATGCTTTTACGATTCATTCCGGCAAGCCGTTCCAGAGCACAGCAGCTTGAATAGTAAAAGAGTAATGAAAGGAGTCACGAATATATAATAATTTTGATTACAAAGATAATTCAAAATGTAAAGTGCAAAAAAGGAATTTTAATATCTAAATAGAAAGAAAATAAACTTATATTATTAAAAATGGAATAGTTTATTAGAACAATTATTTTAACACAATATTTTCTTTCAATGAAGCAAGCTGATAAAAATTGCATGCAGGATTTAATTCCGAGATCTCCATGTAAGAGACCCACATTGAACCTTCTAAATTATCTCTAAAAATTATTCTACTCTACAACCAACAATATTACATCAATCACAACATTTTATTCTCAGTTTTTATTAGTGTATTGTGTATTTTCGTTCAGTGCCGGCTGATAAACAACAATTTACTCGATGTTAATTGGTTTGTCTCAGTTATAACCATTATTCAATATAAGCTACATCTTCATTGATTCCCCCTGCCGTATATTTCCTGCTAGTTACCCAGAAGAACTATCTCAGTCATTGCTTGTCATTGATTTAAATCTATCTCAGTCATTGATTTAAATCTGAACAATGAAATTGTTCTGCCGTCAGTGAATGGTACTTTCGTTTTAACGTTTTAATGTGACCAAGTGAATGATTGTGTCGTGTCTATTGGTTAGTGGACTGGTGTTTTTGTTGGTGAACTGTTTATTCATTTGTAAATTGAAGTCTGGTTATAAAAGCTAGTAAGTAAATTCTTGGTGCACAGTTAACAATCTGATATAAAAATCGTCATTTGTGAATAACCTTAACATATATAGTTATATGTAGAAGCATTTTTAAGGATATCAAACCTTGTGTGCTGTGCTACCACTCTAGATTGAATAGTGAACTATTAATGTATTTCGGTTATAATTTCGAAGACCGAGTTAAAAAGCGGGTTACTTGCTTCCTTCTTATTCCAGGACACATTGGAAATGCCGTAGGTATCACTGATGGTCACGGAGAAAAATATCTTGCATTATTATGCAGGATTTTTCTTATGGAGCATTATTATCCCGCATTATAATAACTTCAATGTTACATAATTCCCTGGTTGTCTATTATGGTTATGAATCAGTACTATAAAGATACGGACCTTAGGAAAATAATATATTAAATTATATTCGTGCTTGTGTCTCTTGCAATGTAGTGTGTAAACCGTTGTTTAATAAAAAAAAAGGTTTATTAAACAAAAAAACGACATATAAAATACAAAATTTTACTTAAAAGATAAATTAATTGCAAATAAAATATGATTTACATTACCTAATACATATTGCATATTACTACTATGTACAACAAATATCATTAAATATGGCTCAATGATTTCCATCCGTTGAGGAGTTCCACTCTTTGATCTTAAGAGCCCATCATCAGATCCTCACCACATATATAAGGACCAACCACGAACCATCTTCTGTACACTGAAAAAAAATCATATACATGAACATAGAATCTTTTTAGAAATTGCTTTAAAAACGAAGCTTGTTAACTTTCGCCTCACTTTACATTCGTAATACTAGAAGATTTTTTTTGTGTACAAAGAAAATATTTTTTTAAGGCAGTCGCTGAAGTATTTCCAACGAATATTAGACACCGGCAAAGATTAGTTATAGCAAAGGAGTTCTCAACGCAATAATAATGTGTATTAAGAGTGTATAATATTTATAAGAATTAGAAAAAAATACCGGTTGAAATAGAATGACTTAAAATAAATAAATAAATGGCTATTACGCATTACATTATTTTTATTTGGTCACCAAATTTTAAATGAGTAATTTGAGGGCGATTAGTTATAACTTGTTGATATTTTAAATTATATTTAAAAATAAGCATTTGTATGTCATATTAATTGTAATGACGACTCGAAACTATTTTATAAAATATGTAATCACATCTCGAAATATTAATATGATAATATTAAATGAAACGTAACTACGATAACACAGAGCACGTATTTAATAAGGTAAAAACCTTTGTAGTTTAGATGTATTCAATGCAAATAAATAGGTGAATGAATGATCCCTAATATAATTTGTAAGTACACCATGCATTTCTAAATCTGTGCATTGGTTTCCACGTGATACATACACAAACAGACAAAAGGACTTTATACATATAACAGTTACAGATACTCACATTTGCTACCAGTTCAGCAGAACATCAAGCGATATTTCTGCCTTATGTCAAAGAGGTTACTGATATGATTAATGGGATTCTTGGTGAAAAATATATTAAAAAAGCAATTTTTACATCACACAAAAAATTAGCAGTCTACTTACGGTCGCTTAAAGATATTATTCCATACCAGTGCTCCGGGGTAAAGTTGGTTGCCGCTGTGGTAGCGCGCATTTTACCTATAAACCTAAAAAGAAAAACGAACGTAAAAGTTGACATACTCGTCTGTCATTAGTATCAATCAAGTGTCAACTGTCAAGAGTTTTTTCACCGCCATCGCTGTCTCGCCTACAACACGATCCGTGTAGTTGGTTCGAAATATCGGTAAAAAGCTTAAAAATAGCTGATTCGTCGTGAGTACTCGTTACCGCTAAAATTCCAAAATATATATCTTGAATCGACTGATCTCTATTTTATCAATAACAAAGCCTTTTAGAATCTTTTAACACACATCCATTAACTTTACACTATGGTATGACGTCGCAATAAATGGAGCCCATTTATGGAATTTTATTTAAAAAAACCAGTGTGGTATTTCTAATAACGCCCTGTATAGGAGCCCTCCATCCAAACACGCGTTTAATGCATTATGTAAGGTAAAAGCACCGCATTACCTACACAAACGGATTTACATAGTGGTTCGCGACGAATTGGAGGGCGCAACCAATTTGGTCGGATTGTATACGTAAGGGTGTCTTCATACACGTTCACTGATATTGAATTGTACTAAACTCTGAGTAGTAAGTAGGACAATAAAAAATTGAAACATTATGTTTCATTCGTTCATCGTAATAGTAACGCACTTACAACAACATACAAGTTAGAGCTTTTTCGCTGTTTCGCTTCCGCATACGAATGCGTCACTGTACCAAAAGGCGTAAGAGTTAATAAGTGCGAATGTGATTCATGTTCTCAGAATCTATTTTTGCTTGTTTTCAATATCGACATTAACAATATGAAAAATATTTAATTTATCCTTGATCCTTGATATATTAGAATTATTTCAAATTAATTTTAATTTCATACCTCTATGCCTTTACGGATAAAGAATGACGGGTTATGCTATAATAGCAAATTTAATATAAAAGACACAAATTTGTAGAATAACCTCGGTTCAAACATATCAGCTGTGGAGATACCCTATAACGCCCAAAGACATGCGACTGAAGCTTATTCGTTCCGCCGGTGAGTATTTGCGTAAGCGTTATTTTTAAGTGATATGAAAATACGTTGGAAAGTAAAATTTGTTCAGAAATATTAGGTAGGATTTTAAATGAAAATAACTGTATTAAATGAAGTTTGTTTTCAGTAATCGCTCACACACTCAGACTGAGCCAGACTAAAGAGAACTGAGACATTGCAAATATTCACAATCACAGAACAAATGTATGTATACGTCATATAAATATTAGTCACGGCAACTACAACTGCACTTAGCAGATAATATAACGAGCAGAATCGATGCCTAGGCTATAAACCATTTATTTTTATATCACACACGCACACGCACACGCACACGCACACGCACACACACACACACACACGAACGCTCGCACAAACACACGCTGACCCACAACACAAAAAATTGCAACTCATTAGCTATTATTAAATTTTATTCTTAAATTGAACGACAGTTTCCTTATATGCGAGAAGTCGCTGGTCCTTGAAACACAGTTTCGGCTACTTCAGGGACCGGAGGATTCACAACTATCATGTGAATTATTGGTTTTCAATAAAAAATCTTATTATTTTTGTTATCTATTGACCAGTATTGCACTCTATGACATTCGATGGAGCAAAAAATACGAGTCAATATAACTGCTACACTAATTAACATTTGGTGTTGCGAACAGCATATTTCAATTTACTTTATCTTATTAATCGCCTAATAGCATTGTTTACGATATAGAAGCAATTAATAGAATTAACTACTAAGCAGCACACACACACACACACACAATTATGTATCTATTGTTAGGGATCTAGGATTAAACTCGTTGGTTTTGAACCCAGCAACCTCTTGGCAAGCAAGCTGGGAGTGATTGGACGCCACTGAATCGGCCATTGTTCAATAGGTCACTACATCACTAGGTGTTATTAGCTTGGGCTCTAGGATACACACACGCACATAACACCTAGTCGTGTAATAATAAAATGTCTTTGTCATACCTATAATTTTGATCGTGTTAACAACATTATGTCTCTCCATAAATTATCCACACATTGTACATTAAGATGTGCACAAAGATTTATTTGCTCTTATTGTGAAAGGTTGATGTTTTCCATTGTCCTACATTGTGTTACAAAATGGAGACATACCTCTCATATTCAAGTTTTATTCGGAGTCAAGAAGCATATAAAGCGTCGAGTTTATATACCACATACAAACTCGACATTTCACACTGAACGTAAACGGAATGGAATATAAAATGTGTGGAGTGCTGTCTTTTAAGCATGATAAAGGTGACATTTTTTCTTTAAGATGTCTCCGAATGACATTTTATCGTACACCGTAACTTGGAACATTAATGAATGGGAAGCACAATTTTATTGATATGGAAATATAGGGTGTTCAGAAAGTAATTATGCAGTGCTATGTTGTGGTGTTCTAAGTAATGACTGATGTGATTGTCAATTATTAATACAAACATTTTTCATTGTTTCCATAAATGCAGAACGGTACTGTTTAAGTGGATCGCTTCCAACATCTCTTATAACTTCCATGAGTTTAATACGGCAAGTTAACGACCGCATTATTATTTGTTAAACACCCGGTACACACAGAACAACACACGGTACAAACAGAACTTGTCTAATAGAAATATAATTAAATTATGTAATTAACTGATGGAAAGTGATCACCACAATCGATGGATATCCATCATTATTAAAGACATAACCAAATTGATAGCCAGGAACCTAGCGGGGATACCCTTGATAACTGGCTGTCTGATACTGCAAACAAATCACGTCATTAGGATGTCAAGGCTGATTCTAGAATGATGACTCGGTAGTTCGAAGTACTGATACGGTATACCTCACTTGTAAGAATCATTAGCTTCGAATCCTGTAGTCTAGTTAGCAGCTGATAGTGTTAATCCATTATCGGGTCTTGGTTGATAGTGATATTTCATTTTGCGTACGTATATGCCACCTTATCTTAATGCAGATATGTGTGTGAAAATATGGCACATTCTAACATTATGAGAGAAAGACAGGTAGACTGATAGACCATGATTCCTCAAAAAATATGTTCATTCTCTATTTCATTCCAACCGTGCAACCATTTCTTCGCCTGAGATGTTTAAAAACTTCATCAAACCATACATGAACCTGTTACACACAGTACATTGGAATAACTGTTACAAGCAACTGTTGTTTGTTTCGATTATGCTTTATGTCGATTTATCATGATTTTATCATATCCCTAAACTATCTTGATTCATCGATAAAAACCGCAGCATTATTCTACTACACGGCTTCTGAGAATACCAGATCAGAGACAGACAGATAGACTGTTTCATACTACGTAGTTAAGTAGGATTCATGCTACCTAATATTAAGTAGAATGAAATTCGCAGCAAAGCTTAGTATTTTCGTAATTAAAAGTATTTGCATTTTTTTGGCTTCTAATGTTCTACTTGAGATTGATACTTATTAATGACATGACTTTGAAAAATTTGCAAAATATTTAATATATTAAGTTAATACATTTAAAAAAAATATAATAAAATTTGCTATCGTACTTTATTTTTTGGGGAACCCACCTCATAATTATGATTCTCTTATACCACGTGATTCATATTTATATTCTGAAATATGCATTTGCAGCATCCATGCAAGCTATAGGAGAAGTATCCTAGGTGGACTGGAAAAACTATTTTGAAAATTGAGTCAGCCATTTAAAATTGTCTAAAGATGCTGGTGGAGTGGTTTCAACTTTTCGGTAAGTAGATTCAGAAACTAATGGAGTGTACTTATTATAGACGGATACATAAAAACACGCCAGTGATACTATAAGGGTATCATTTTTATCCTATGTAGGAATACTTAAAAAAGAAGTGAAATTTATACGGCACGTTCTTTCTTGCATCCAGTACATTACAGTAAACCGCTGATAGATTTTACACAATATCATGTATGATGTAAAAAGTACTACTCCTGGCGATATTTGCCCGAAGCATCCCTCAAAATTGAATTTAGTACAATTTGCGCCCAGTATATTATCATCGCCCTAAATTTTGCCAAACTTTCCCCTACCTGATAAATTATTCATACATTTAATAAAGCATTATTCAAAATCGTGACTGGCATGCCGTTCAAACATGATAATCCAAAATTTCAATGGGTTTCCCAATCAATGGAATATTGAAAAGGTTTGAAAGCGAGAAGCGAATAGTCATTAATAAAGTAAGCACAATATTGCTTTCTTCATTTTTCATTTTCATTCACTGACAGTAAATATTAAAACAAAGGACTCATCCCCGGAATTACTTTCAAATTTCAAATGTCAACTTAGAAAAACCATAAGTCAAGGCGAACTAAAATACAGTACTATATGTGGCTTCGACCCACTTGTTGCCAACTGCAATGTACTGATGTTCCGTCATACACGAAGGTATCATATTCCACCACGGATCTCCAGCGTACACTACAATTAGTTATTATGAAGTAGTAGACAGGCCACTGCTAGCTCCGGAGTTTCTTTGTAATTGGGAGGCTTTAAAGCCAAAATCTTGACTCTGACCAAGTGTCGATTTGTAGATACACCTTCAAGATCATTACGAAGAATTTTTAGTAACAAAATTTTTTGGACATAATTTCCTTCGTCACAAATGATGATCAATTTGTAACACACATATGACTGATAAATTATAAATGCGTCCAAGATTCAAACCTAATACGTGTAGGGGACCGACGAGAGAACAGTCTTTGCCTCGTAGACAATAATGGTGCGTTAATTATTTATTAGCGCACCTTATCGCATCCAAATGTAATACGAGTGATATATGGTAAGTTTACAATAGAAAACAATCATAACATTAATGGTATTGAAAGAACAGTGAGCGTGTGTCGAACCAGGTATTCCTATAATCTATTCTCTTTACAAAACAGAAAATGTAAGTTGAGAGAGTTGATAACCCACTTCTTTCTTCACCTCCAAGGCTTCGGTGAATCTCTTAGTGTTATAAACTTTCTTGTGCGATAATTCACCAAATGATGGTGATACCACTAAATGGCGCCTCTGCTGGTATTTCGGTTATTAAACATAACATTAAAAATTCTAGATTTAAATTTACTTTCATTGTTTCAGATATGTGAGCTCTCAACGTGATGGGGCCTCTTCGCATAACCTGGAGGTCTCGCCAACTGGGGTTTCTTTTGAAGGTGGACACGAAAATCTGATCTCCATCATGCAGTATATTACCGAATAGTAAGATGGATTTCAACTTCGTTTTGCCTACCAATGTAAGTGAAATTAACTTGTTAGTAAAGCGATTTATGAGGTTTTATCTATAAAAGGCTGCTACTATAATTAGGACATATTCCAATTTAGGCCTGAGACGGAGCAACGCATCTGTGACGGTTTTTGTTATGTTAATAGCCGAAAAACGAGCAAACGAGCCACCTGATGATAAGTGGGCACCGTCGTCCATGGACATCAACAAGAGCAAATGTATCGCTGATGCGTTGTCGGCCAGGAAATAAGAAGAAGGTAAGAACGAAAGTACTGGCTCTCAAGTCGCCAGTCGGAACACGATGAGTCGTTTGGCGGCTGACTCAAGCAGGAGGGGTAAGCTAGCCAGGCAGGCTTCACGGAAGGATAATAATACCAATAATAATATTAATGACTCAATGATAATAGTGACAATATAATCCTTACACGAAGCCTTACCATCAAGCAGGCTGGCTTATGTCGCTTCTTACGATACCCTGTTCTGCCAGCATGAGATAGGGGAGAGAATTCTAGGCTGCCCCAATAAGGCAAAATAAAAGTAAGGTCATATTATGTATATGTTATACTGGAAACTGGTGATCTGGTTGAAGCATATTTGAACATTCCTTTAAGTTTGACTGGTGGTTGGTTCAATCCAATTGTCAAAATTGTATTGCGAATAAAGGGAGGGATTAGTGTTAAAATCGTGTGTTGAAAATTCGGCCACTGGAACAGATAGATGATCTTTGACTTAGAAACAATTATGTAACAGAAATAATGTACAGTTTAACGCGCCTGGTGAAACACAAATGTAGCTGTATTAATACATAAACGAATTTAAAATATAGTATTTTTCATGATTAATCCGTTATATCTAATGCATCATTTTTTTGCTTATTGATACTTTTTGCTAACTCATTTATTTATTTCTTCTCGACCCTAAAAAGTAACGAAACAAAGGCGACTTTATGCTATAAGCGTTATCTGTCCGTCAACCTTGTGGTCAGATTTAAAAGCAACAACGGTGGAAGGAACAATGAAAATTAAATACACCTATATATATTAAACTATAATCATTTCATTACATAATTTTAAATTTTACTATCTTTTTTTCAATTCTGTATCGCTTTTTTACAACTTTAAGGATTGAAGATACATAAAGTTTTTCCGAATGGATGAGGAACTTATAAAAAATATACCGTCAAACTTTGCAGCTCCAGAAAATGTACAAAGTGTCTGTAGGCGAAACATTCAGCTAATATTCATCAAAATGGCAACTCATAAAAAAACGATTAAAAACAAAACTCAAAAAAAACTCAACTCTTAAACATGATTCTTTTAAACTTGAGAAAGAATATTTTGATGAGAGATCGAGGTAGAAAGGAATATGGTACCGTACCATCGAGCCACATACATTAAGATCCTTTTAGATAGCTATAACGGGATATTAAACAGAAATGAGACTGTAACAGCCTTGAGACTCCGATTTGGATACATTCTATGTAACAAACTTGCTTATATGCTCGTACGTAAAGTTACCTCTCCAAATTACCAAAGTTGAGGTGTCGTAGATGACCTCGACCATGTATGTGAAATGTGTCCGGAATTCTGGTGACTGACGAAATATCGCTGTAGAATAATTTTGACTGGTTGCTGTAATAACATATTTGCAAATTCATTGTTAGAGAAAGCCAAAATATTATACAAAGTATAAGTCGTAACAGAATAAGTTACATAAATGTAACAGTATATGTTACAATATTAATGTGAAACTTATATTTCTGTTTATGTAATCAATGCGTCTTAATCGCTACAGCGGCTAATTTCTCTTTGAAAAAAAAATTTAACAACAGCTTCGCAGTGGGATAGTATGGATTATATTGTTGATAAGTATGGTATACGTCAAGGGATTTTTTTATTTATCAGACGGTAAAATTACAATAGCATACGTGCATACGTTTGGTTTTCATTAGTACTTCGTTTGAGTTGGTGGTTTAAGGTAAGAAATTTTTGTGGTTATTCATGTTTTTGGATGTAATAGGCAACAGAATAACGCTTTTAATGTGAGAACTGAGGCATGTTCGTAATTAGTAGAAATACTCTGCGAGGGAATTTCGTGTTAGTTCGCTTCTAATATTACATGGAGGTGTACACATAATTTGGGTTTCTGTTGTTGCGCAAAATGTTGCTGCTGGCTTTAAAGTTAAAATAGATTTAATTTGAGAGCGACTAATGACGTTGGTTTCGCTTTAATAAACACAAATGAAAACCGCGCATACCGTTGCGGTTGATTTTTGAAGTTCTGTGAATCAGCAAAATAAATAGACTTTGCAATAACGGTAAAAAATATTAAAATTTTATTTTCTAACCTAGTAACAATTTCTATACAAAATTTCACTGATACAAATTTTTACAATATAGTAAATTTATTTATTTAAGAGTCCTCAACTGTAAAAACGTACAAGTAAATAAATCCAAACAAGTATTTTTATTTATAGAAAACCACAGCGTGCGTTGAATAAAATTATAAATAGTGTGTATATTATGTATAAACGTATACATATAATTATAATATTAATCATTAAAACATTTCTCATCATTAAATCATTTCTCAGATTAAACTGTCCTAAATTTTGAGTTCGGTGTAAAATCGAAGTCTATGTTACAATACTGTAGAGTTCTCGTACAATACCCTAGAGTTAGACGTATTGAAAACGTCAAAATATACGGAGTAGCATCATTTTGGAGGTTGTGTTTAGAAAATATACCTGAAATAACCTAAAGTGGTCTAAGCAGTCCTGTAATCACAGTAATGGTTATGAACATTTTTAGTCCTTAAAACAGTCATGTAAACTTTTTGAAGAACAACAAGGATCAATTAATCTTCAAAAACCACTCAAAACATTATTTAGTAACTTTTTCCTAAAATTCCATGCTATGATTTAAGTACTATTTCGAAAAAAACAGATTAATTTCTTGGGATAAAAATGTCCTGTTTTACCAAAAGAATTAATCTATAAATGTGTCAAATACGTGGGGCTCACTAAAAGTTTCTGGAATCAGTAATAAAAAATACTATTAATGGTCAAAAATTAATTTATTGTTTCTCAAAATATTCTCCCTTTGCGTCAATGCACTTTGTCATACGATTGAACCAATTTTGAAAACATTTGTGCCACTCTAGTAAATTCAAAACACGCGTTTTGGTTGTAGAATCGGCGGGCCAATATGTTTTTTTTAGCTGGCAATGCGTGTTACAGATATACGTACGCATAAATGACTATTCACCATCACGTTCACATTATGACAAAAATTTTGAAATTTTTTAAAATGGGTTCAATAGGGCATAAATCATCCCTTAAATAGAAACAGTTGTACCTTATTAGAAAGAGTTTGTAATGTGGTTGTTTGACAACTGTTTATAATTTTTATCGCACTGCAGTTTTTATGTATTTAACATAATGCTACATGTGGGTTGTGCGTAAACGTTTCATCAAAAGCGCGATGAAATTACTAGCATATAGATAGGTTTTTATTTCTATACACATTGATGAACAACTTAGGCATCGACAGCTATTAGCAGTCTGAAGAGTTCCTATAAGACTAAAATACTGATATTTTTATGGTAACATTCAAACGATCAGACAAATCAAGTCATATAGTGACAACTTTGTAGTAACAACATTAGGGAAATCACCCAGTTGTTAAAGGCTCTTTAGAAAATGAAAAATAAAAAAAAACTCATCATAATTAATTTTTAAATAGAGGGTGGTAGCAAGTAAGGCCGGTAAAAATTTATTGAGTTCTCCCGGGATAAACTGAGCAAAATTAGTACGGAGTCTAGCGACTTCCCAAAGGAGTGACAAGGCAATGGCGTTACGTCATCTCATTCATCCATAGTTCGGTGCACCACGAACATCCATGTTATTTAGATTCAAGGATAGAAGAAGCCTAAATATAGAAAACTATCCAACAACCACTTTGTATAACAGTATTGCTTACCTTCTGACAATAGTACCTATAAGTGACCGGTATCACACAAAAGTGAAGTGAATCTTTTAATAATTTAAATTTAAATGGAGTTTTCATCAAACGCAGATATCTGTTACGTAAATTGTTTATATGCGAGTATCGACAAACTTCTCTGATAGTATCCACTGATGGAGTTTGAACGACTTGAGAACAAAGTTATTACTCTGAAGTTGCTTTGTTTACAATCTTCCAAGTTATATCGGAAATCTGCACGTCTATCTTCAAATGTGTCACTCACTTACTAATTTAATTTTGAAACATTGCTCACCAAAATTTATCCTCATAGCAATATATGTATAATTTGACATATGAATTGCGGCCGTTATATTTGTATAATTTTAAGTTAACCATAAAAATTTGAACTTATCTGTTTTTATATCTATACTACTATATAAATCTGTTGAGCTTCTGTTATAACATTCATAATAATTGATAAGTACTGAGAACACGTGATTGTGCAGATGATAGGCTATATAAAATATCATTAAACCTAATGATGTTAAATCAAGGCAAAAAGTATTAACTTGTTACTAATCATGTATTTATGATTAATATTCCAACTCGAACGGAGACGCTCGGGGCCGCTAGTATTTCGCTAAAGTGACACGCATTATAATCACGGCGAGAGTGCGGTGGCGGGAAGAAATTCGTGACAGTTGACACTTAACAGATATAAAAAGACACACGACATTAACGACATCTTGCCGTGCTAAATACTGTTTTCACCAGACATAAACTAATTACTAAATTCCACGTTTAAGTTAACATATTCTTCTCTAAAAAAGATTTTATTATGTTTTACTTTGTTTCTATAGCCTCCTTTTTTATAGCCAGAGGGGCAGACGATAAAGTATATGAACCACCTGAGAGTAAGTGGTCACCGTTGCCTATGGACGTAGGCAACACTAGAGGAGTGACCATTGCAACACCGGTCCTGAAAGAAAGATCTTTTTACACCTTCTTTGAAGGATTCCATATCATCGTGCTCCGGGAATACTTCAGAAGGAAGTTCATTCCTCAATATGCATGTGTATGGTAAATAAGATTGTGAGAATCGGAACATGGAGGAATGCTACGAATCCAATCGCTGTGGATGGAACTTTATTTTTTGGCGGATAGTACGGTGATGAAAGGGTGACGTTGGCACCACGCTAAACAGTTCCTCAGAGCATTCAACATTATAATACCGATAGAATAGACAAAGGGAACCTATGTTTCTCCTAGAGCTTAAGCATTCGAGTCTATCGGTGATTTATGACTCGTTGACGAGTGGGATATGGCAATCCTCAGTACTAAGTACAGGTTCGTGATACCATGCAAATAGGGAATATATGAGTTGCTGGTGCGGTGGACGGAGGGACCCCTGGTTTTCCCCGCGCGTGGGCCCTGGGTGCTACTCCGGTCTCTTATTCTAGCACGGAATCCACACAACGGGACTATGCGCCGGCTGCTGGGACAGCTCCTAGACCAAAGATTAAATGTGTTGTTTGGGTTCGGATCCCTATAATCAGCCAATTTAGCAGGCCTCCCTGGCCGCCGCGCCAACATATCTCACTTCCATGCGCAGTGTTGTCTTAAGAACCTACTGGACCCAGTATATACCAAATAGTTACTGCACAAAGGATGGGGATGGGTAGGAAAAGGCTCTGAAATCCCCAGCCGGAACACGATGAATCGTTTGGCGGCAACTCTAACTTGCGGGTGGTAGCTAACCAGGCAGGCCTCCCTGAGAAATGATAATAGTAATAATGATATTAATAACTTATTAATAACATTAATAAAATATTATCCTTCAATGGAACCCCTACCACCAAGTAGGAAACCGGATTCTGTCCCCTATTCTATCTATTCTAAACCGCCCTATGCCGCCGTATGCTACCACATCCAGTGATTTGTAATGGCTTTAATTAGATGCACTGCTACGGCACATTCCTTCCGGTCTTTGTTATTAACTGCAGTCACCATATGTTACTATAATACGATTATTAACGATACATATGTATATTGTACGCTGCTATTACTACTACATATGTTGCATGCATAGTGGTTACGGTGAAACTATAGTCGTGCAAAGAATCTCTTAACAGGATGACAGATGATATTTGATTGTATTTTTTTTAATTGTTTATATTATTTTTTTATTTGATTTGACATATTATTTGGGTCAAATTGGGTATATCATCAAAATTTTACATTCGAGTACTTAGAATAGTTATAAAAAATTTAAATTGTGAAAATATTAGCAAAATTTTAAATGTAACTTACAAACCTTTATATAGGAACTTTCAGATTATAGGTACGATTGCGCAAAGTACAATTCACTTTGAAAAAATACTGGTGTATGCGAAGTTAAAATTTCGATCTTCTGTGTTTAGGTGTAAAATTATTATTATTTAATACGTGTGATTGCTTTTGAATACCGTATTGATTAATTGTTTTAAATTTTAATTTTGCGTATAACTTTTTTACTCAATGTTCACTTAGATAGTATACTCTAACACAGCCGTCATACAATCGACTACTCATGACATCTAAACAAGTCAATCGGAATTATCCTCACACGATGACGACGAGATGCGTTCCCAGATCTTTAAGAGCTTTCTGGGAAAAAAGTTAAGGGTAAACGCACAAAAATTATGCACAACTCACAGTATACTTTGTTGCAATATAACTCATAGAGATGAATATTCAGCATTGTACATACCCGTTTGATATTAGATTTTGCTAATTATGAACAGAACAAGGTTTTGACAAGACTATTCTAAAAAAAATATTCATTAACCAGAATATTAACTTTCGAGTTTTTGTTCATTTTCCGTCATGCTTATGATCGCTAGATGAACGGTTTGTTGAAGATAATAACTCATCTTATATTTAATAAAGATTAAATTATGATCCGTAGTAAAAAGAATTACTTTTTCTAAGAGGAATTGTGTATAAAGGTTTTGAAAGGTTCGCTAACCCTGTCAGAATTATGTAATATGTAGACGATATAGATTAATCTTCCGACATCAAAATGGAACACAATACATTATTACACCGTGCTCTTGTACAGGCTAAAAACTGTCTTGACAGTATAACATGTAGTACGGGCAAGCCATGAATGACTACTATAATAGCGAGGATTTTCCTTAATACGCCCGAGCCGGACACAATACCGAAAAAGCGATCATTTTGCATACAAATAAGCTATTTCGCTGGAAAAGTGTTGTTTAGCTTAGCCTTGTCCCAGTTAGCTTATTTGAAAAAGAAATAGATTGGGAAATTTTTACCTAAGCTGATATATACTGTTAGAAACGACAAATAATTAAATCCAAGAAAGATTCAAGAGTGAAATGGAATTGCATGGGAGAAGGTACCATTGTAATGCTTATACGAATTTAAGAATAGGATAGTATATAATTTTCCGCAAACTAAAGGTGGCCACTAGCTATTTGTGGGCCACTACGGAGCACAGATTCCTCCTCATAATCGGATATTATAAAATTGACCTCTTTCATAGCGAATCATCGCGAATACGGAACTCTTCTTTGCGCGTGACTGAGATTCAATTGGTCTTATTATAAATTATTTCGGGCTTATATGTTTGTCCAATTGTTATGACAAAATTATTGAAGTGCCTTTAGCAGTCCTGTCCCAAGGCGCATAAAATATTCAATAACTATTATTCTTTACATCTAAGTCAATAAGCTTAAGGGTTATTGAATTCCGAAGAATAAATTCGCTGGCAGAACGTTAACAGAAAAGTTCTTAAAATGCTAATATATATTCAAACAAGAATATTATCAGTGCATTTGAAGCTGCTACTGCCGTTTTACTTGAATTTTATTTGGAATTTCGAACGTATAGTGATGCAAATAAGTTAAATTCAAATTATTACCTTTGGCGCTACGCCGCCCTTCAGTCAATTAGCGCTGATCCTAACGCAATTTTCATAAGAGCAGTTTGCAAACTAGATGTGCCTCACATAACAACTACAAATTACTCTTCATTCGTGGACTAAGTTTAATGAAATACCATTTTAGGATTGATGAGTAATTCAGACAAGTCAAAAAAAGTCATACATAAGTGTATTAGTGACACTTATATGAATAAAAGAATTTGAACTCAATGTTACTCCCTCTTGTTTAACAAAATCTCTTAAAATCTTCACGTGCTTTGAGGGCTCGTCAACCTGTTGGCTCTTTTTGCTATCATCAGACGGTTATCGTAAGTTATGCCTACTTTCAAACGGCAAAGACACATCCAGAAGTAGGGTAGACTACCAACCCATCCGACCAACGAAGTCTGACTTCTTAATAACGAGAACTATAAAAGATACCTACAGTCAGGCGCGAATAGATTGAATAAAAAACATGCATACATGTGATGTTAAACTTATATAATTGCGAACATTACCTATAACGGATCAATAACGTACTTACTTATATACCATATCAGATTCCACGCTTGTTTTAACTTTAATCCACCGTCTCAATTGAAATTTCGAAAAACCATCGTAAATTTTTTTTGTTACAGATTGTTAAAAGTCACGACTAGTTTAATTGACTTTCCTACAAAACAACGGTAACAGGTTAAAAATATTGTACGATTGATTCTAAAAGGAAAGTAGTAGACAGCCAGGAATAAATGCGTACCTCGTGAATATCGTAGGGTCGAACTTAGTGGTATTAAGCCCAGTGACCGCAAATGATTCGTCGTTTGGGGGATTCATCCCCTCACAGCTCACTTTTTCATCAATTAGTTCTGAATAAATTTAATATCATTTAATTTTGCTTTTCGCTATACTGAACTAAACAATCTAAAACTTTGAGTCCGATCCATATCAATGGATAAACCTTTGAATATGAATGAGTTTGTACCTTCGTTCTATAGAGTGCTTTATAAACAGAAGTGACTTACAAATATTTAAAATCTTGTATAGACATAGGTTTTTATAACATAGGTACGTCCAGAAGAAAATCGGATAGGAAGATAGATTTTTCATCACGCTATTAATTTAACATAGTTTAATATAACATAGTTTATCCCAGTAACTCTCTAACTTAACGTTAACACTTGAATAAAAAGAATTAATGACTAACAGGGAACTGTCATCGAATACAGTTCAGTAACGAATTAATAATGCTGATCAATATAAGAATGTAACATATATTTGACACTCGTTTGCAACCATAAAATATTTTTGAAACAACGACTTAAGAAACCATCAGATATCAGCCAATGCCTTTTGTCCTCATCTAGTTACAAGCCCGTCCATTATTTCATAAAACCAAACATGGTCTATAAAAACATAGTTCTAGAAACTACGCACGTACATGGCACATTCCTTACATTACAAGTACATTTTTCATTGGAACTGTAACAGCTTCTCATAATTTTTTATTTAAATACCGAAATTTAACCCAATTATTTAGGTCACGTATATCGCCGTGAAACACAAAAATAATAAGTATCAAATACAGTTAAAATCAATAAAGTCTGCGATGACATAAATTTAAAATCTTATGTGTGTACGGTTTATAGTTACACCAGTTGCAATAACTATAATGTTGGTATAAAATAAAGATCTTAATTTATAGCCTAGCATGGAAATAAATTTCTTCATGGCACTTCTAATTTGAATAATATACGTGCACTCTATGACCAGGTACGTGAGTGAATAATGATGCACATTTATACGGTCGTTTATTAGATGACTTCTCTTATCGTCACTGCATAAACTTGTGGTATGTCTGCATCTCATTATGATAAGCCACATATATAATTTAGGTTTGTTGACCTATACAATAAATACCATACAAAAGACTGGGTAAGCCTGAGTTGGATTCGGAGGATAATGTGTTATAGTTGAAGTTACCGAAATAAAGTCATTCATTATTTATATATATATATATACCCTCACACGAGACTTACTCACACACAATGAGCGATCTACCCTCATACGTGTTATCCGAATGTAGGGTAAATTCAATAGATTGGCCCAGATCTAGTTTTACGCAAGTTGTTCGAGAGCATGACATTGACGTGTTAAGGGTTATAAATTCAACTTTTCGTCTAGAGCATTAGAGTAAACAGATACACACAAGTGTTCTTACTAGACTTCTGTTTCTCAATTCAAAAGTTCGCGAAATATAATTATGCTCCCGCTGCATCCCAATTTCCAATTGCGTGGGTATGAGCCCATGTTATTCGCTAATAATGTAGCGTTTGAAGTGAAAGATTTTTTTTAATTTTTCCAGCAGGTCTTTTAGTTCATCCATTGCAAACAAACATACAAAAAACATTTTTTTCCTTTTTATAATATAAGTATAGATAAAGTCTATATAACATAAAATTTCCAAAAAAATATTCGATCTACGAATTCGTTTCTGTCACAATTTTATTTTGGGGTAAAACCGTTTTACTCTAAAAGTTTTATTTTTAGTACAGATGCATATTTTCTTGTCTTGTTTGTTCCTTCCAACATGTCACCATGCCATGTCAAGATAACACAAATCCTAGTACTGAAATTCATATAAATAACATCCTTGATTAACTTGAATTGCGTTGACGCCTTTGTTAATGTTTTGAGCTGTTTTTATTGGCTTTTTCCTTAGGTCGCGTTTTACTACAGAAGAATAATATTTCCGAGGTCAAGAACCTCGAATCCACTTTACTTCCGTTCATGGCTATTTAAAGTGCCGGAAGTGAGGTAATGGCTGCGGTTAGTGCAAATTTAGTAGTTTTGAGGTGCAAATTGGTAAGCAAAATACTGCGATGCTTTTCTTTATGGATTTTTATATAAATAATCAGTGCAGCATTTCTAGTGAGCATTGAACTCCAAGTTAAATGTTCATGTAGATATACAATTAAACAAGTCGTTTTATATTTGTATTACCATTATGTGTTTTATCATGAATGAGATAAAACGGTGAAAGAAACTCCTCTGCAATTTCCTTTGAAACATATATTAATTTAAAACGTATATTAATACCGTATATACATTGATTAAAGTAATTGCCTAATCTGAGCGAAACTGGATGCAGAGCTCAGTATTTCAATTCGTCTTTATCATTT
The DNA here is from genome assembly GCA_003671415.1 of Megathymus violae. NCBI lineage: Eukaryota > Metazoa > Arthropoda > Insecta > Lepidoptera > Hesperiidae > Megathymus > Megathymus violae. The sequence continues at coordinate 211,178 of PDGT01000028.1, forward strand.
ACAAACTCGTATCCCTTGGTGGTGACCTGCCTGCCAAGTGAGAAGTCCTGAATTCGATTCCCTATCGGGGCAAACATTTATGTGACAAATAATATTTGTACTTGGGTCATGGATATTTATCATGTCTTATTTGTGTGTGTGTGAACGTTCATTACTTGTACTATAGTGACCTTTGGTTACGAGCAGTGCTTTGTTTACACATTTCTTAATAAATAATTCCTTGTTGCAGATTGGTCTCGCAAATGATACGACGGTGGAGTATGATCCCGACGATCCCGATGCGGTCACTTTGTTGTCAATTCTTCTTGTTGGTACGTATTAAAATTCTATCTGATGGTATTACTAACTAATCACTTAATGACAAAGTAATCTACTATTAATGTGCTCTAAAAAACAGTCGCCTTATGTTTACACATAGCACCTGAAAGCGAAATAATTTTTGACAATTAATATCGCTCATTTAATAAATTCAATGTTGGCCACTTTTTTTGTTTTCAAGAATAAATTTTGGCGACCAAAAAAACCCAAAGGAAAAATCCGAGTGTCCGAAGATCTTATATTGCTCAAAGGCCTTCGATGTGTGTTAACTAACGGCTGCTATCTAACGATAACGATTGAGGCAGCTTAACATTCCCTGCCAAGCATGGAGGCGCTCTAGAAATTCTGCTATTTACAGTCACCCATCGTACTACAGACCGCGCCCGCAGTTGATTATCTCAGTTGATGGCTTACGACCGACATAATCAGGTTATGATACTTAAGCTCGTAAGATTTATTTGTGTGTAAAACAATGTACAAAAGATGGCATTAACTAAGTTTTCGGCCAAAATAAATTAAATTTGTAGAGATCGCTTGACTCGAACACTCGACCGAATTTTCTTAAATAACTTGAACGAGAACTTTTGTTTGAGTTAAACTTATGGTAAGTAACTCTTAAATGAATATCTAAAAAAAATTTGACAAAATACTCCTGGAAAGATTGAATTTAATAGTTTGTGATACGAGTCAGGTAATTGATTAATTGCACCAAGGTATATTTTATCATTAATGGGACACTAAAAAGACTTATATTAGGTAATGGTAGATAAATGAAATAAATTAAATTCGTATTCTGGCTCTAGACTTTGAAAATATAAATTAATATAATTTTATTAATTATTTGTTTAATTTTATTTCTAATGACATAGAGAGCAGCACTAATGATTTAAATCGATGAGTATAAAAGTATTACTTACCTAAACAATGTTGTTTAGAACTTCAGCATTATTTTTGTTAGTTGTAATAAATATTTTCGGCTGCTCCGTTGACAATCTGAATTATTCTACTATTTTATGTTAACAGCCGACAAACGAGCAGACGAGCTACCTGATGGTAAGTGGTCACCGTTGCCCATGGACATCAGTAACACTAAATGTATCACTGATGCGTTCTCGGCCAGAGAATGAGAAGAAAGTACTGCAGTGGTACAAAATTGTGCCGTAGGGTCTGGCGCACCAATTGGACAAGGATTAAACTATAATAAAATTGAATCAGTAACTTAATTAACTTTTAATAATAAAAAGACTACCCTATAGCCCAGTTGGTAGTGACCCTGCTTGCCGAGCAAGGATTCGATTCCCGGCCGGGGAGACATTTATGTGTCAGATAAATGTTTGTTCTCGGGTCATGGGTGTTTGTGATGTCATTTTTGTGTATGTCCATGCCACCCGCAACACAGGGAATCCTAGTGCGGGGGTGTGAGTGTGTTGACGTTTATTTATTTTATTTTATATATTAATGTAATATTGTAATTTAATAACTAATACATCTGTGTTGTGTATATGGAAATATTATTTAATTAATATATGTATGCGATTCCAATCCGAAAGAGATACATATGTTAAATATTGTCATATATTTGAGATCCAGACTTTTGTTTTAACTGCGTGCCTTAAAATAACTTTCATTGGCTTCAAACAGCGGGTTCTCTTTTCGCCTCTATATTATTTTCTATATGTTACGGGATATAGTTATTGTCTTCTTTAATTTAATTATTTTCAGTGAAGGAAATAAATTATGAATAAATACAAGCAAGTGAATAAATTATAATATTTAAAAAAACACAATTACAAATCGTCGTAACCTTCATCATTCTTAAGTGTGTAAGTATAATTATATAACATAGCTTTAATATTAATTTCATTTTCTACATTTTAATTTTGTCATTTTTTGTACATCTACCTCGCATTTCTCTCCGTCACACCGAGTTAGGTGGTAGAGAATATCAAAAGACATTAAGTTCGCCCTTTGTATCCTTTAGTATAAGCAACGCAATTAGCAATGCAAAATAAATAAATAAATTCTTAATTAAGACAAGATAAGTAAAAAAACACATACTCAATTGTAATTAAGCTACTATTTTTGGCCCTGATGTGAAATTTAAACGATCTAAATAAAATATAAATTATGAAAGGTACCTACTTATATTTTTATTGATTTGAACACCAAACATTTTTTTTTATCAAAAACTCAACGGGACTCTAAGTTTTAAAGTTAAAACGGTCTATAGTTAGATGTATTGCGTATCTAAGTACCGAATAAAATCAGTATTGTAAAAATTAAGCAGATGTTTAATCTCGATAAATAACTGAAATAAATACCAGTCCCAACTCCCCAATTCAGCTCTGATGATCTAGTGGCACTGCACCTGACTATACGACCCATGGATCAAAAATATTGTATCTACTGGGAACACCACGCCCTGGTTGTATGTATGTACCTCCAAACTATTCATTGACAAATTGGATGATATTTTATTGCAATTTTGGAATCAGTTTTTATTCTCGAGTTTAATCTTTTTTACTCCCATTATAAATTTAAAGTACGAATAAATAAGTATTCGAGGATGTAACGTAAATTAAAACAATTAAAATTGGAGTGACTACTACCAATGCTTCATCAAATCAGGGCAATTTTAAATGAGAAAATATACTTTTATAAAATATTTTTCATATGACTCATGAAATCATTTAAGTTGAACACTTGATCCTCTTGACGATTAATTTAACCATCTACTGGGTTTAAGAGTGCTCTTTATAACAAATCAAAATTTTATTCTTTATTATTTTTGACGGTTCGTGTCAATAACTGATGAAGCAAATTATTTATAACGAGCGTAATTAAAGATTTAAATTGATTTGTGTCAAACGTTTTCATGCTAATGATTTAAAAAATTAATTTACTTACCATTTGATTTAATATCTAGCCGTGGATAATGTTTTAAAGTTATTAACTTTGTCTTGCATTGTGTTTATCGATACAATACCTCTATGATATTGGTATTGCGAAAATTTGTCGGCGAACTTGAGGGGCGGGATCTTTTAAACTAGTATTATTTTAAACTATTGTGAGTCATTAAGAGAAAAATTTAAAGAAATAGGTGTACTCACCGTGGCCGGTCAATATATTTGTAGTAATTTATTATTTATTGAAAAAAAATATGTACAAGCCGAAAAGTGATACACACAATCATGAAATAAGAAATATGCATAATTTGGTTACGTCTGCATATCGTTTTCAAAAGGTTCGGCGTTCTTTTATGGGGCTTGGAGTTTGTTTTTACAATAAGGTTCCAAAGTTGATGATAAGTGAGTTGCCCATTGGAACTTTTAACCGATGCATTAAAATACAGCTTATAGGCAAAGGATATTATAGTATTGATGAATATATATTAAAGACAAGGACGCCTGGAAATAATAATGTCGAATCCAGTTCCGCACAGGTTTAAACTTTTGTAATTATCATGTGTTGTTTAAAAGATGTACTGACGAGTTTCTTTCGCCATTTCTTCTCCTCAATGTTAAAGCACCTTTTCGAAACGATAGTAGAAGCAAAAAATGAAGAAGAAGAAATAAAGCACAAATTTTATTACGCTCTTGGCCAGCGATTCCCAACTTGTGTTACGCGTACGTGTGTCTAAATTATATTGGTAATGGCGGAAATATCCAGAAGTTAAAACACTTAACTTATATAAACTTTATAATAATGTTATATGTGAACAATGCGTGGTTTAAAATTAACTTACGAAGGTGCTAGAACTTAAGAGAAACGAGACACATTTTTAGGAGTGGGTATGGAATTATCAGGAAAGGGGCACTCATAAATGAAAAGTTTTATTAAAAAGTACAGAAACGAAAAAACGATGGGAAGCAGTGTTCTAGACACTCAGATGTCTTGTTTTAGCCAATGTTTTAAAGTTGTTAACTTTCTGTTACTACATGTTAACCGATTTGATATCATTGCAATATAGATATTAAGAAGGTCTCTTTGTTCTCAGGCATATTCCTGTCGCTGCTGATATTCGTCAGTGCGGCGGGCAATATACTGGTCTGCATCGCGATTTATACGGACCGAGGTTTGAGACGCATCGGCAACCTCTTCCTTGCGTCGCTGGCGATCGCTGATATGTTGGTTGCTGCCGCTGTCATGACCTTCGCCGGAGTCAACGACCTGCTTGGGTAAGGAAGTAGTCGTTGCACTGCAGTATATTGGCAAATTTCATATTTAATTACATTAATTTTGTAGACACTACAATATAAGTGGCATACTGCTAAGCATATTTTTTTACTTACATACATATAGATATGACAACACCGTAGGGTTTGATAATCGTTTTAGTGAATATAAACTGCGATATAACAGCAGTATGATATAACAGCAGTGTGGTTTGACTACAATAGATCGCATTTAGTTGCAGTGGTCGTTAAGGAATAAATCCTAATACTGACATTCTTCGATGACATTCTCTCCAATGCTTGATAGATTGAACAATAAAAAACCTGTTCACATAAACAGCCCTCGTTGAACGTAATCTCTTAACGATCATTCACCTCAAGATATCATTGCTGAACAAAAAATATTGATTTTATTGGATCGAGTGAAGACGAAGAAAGAGACGTAATATTGTCTGATGTAGTTATAGACATTCACTTTTCACCAGCGAATTCCGAAGAGACGCTAAATAAATTATGAGCGCACGTAATGTCACATCGGGATGTCTATAGAGTTATGGATACACTTCATGCGACTTCACAAGTCAGTAAAACCCGGCTCATATCTGTCGTAAAATATCTTGTAAATAAAGCAACAAGTCATTGAACTAAGGTTCCCATCCTACCTTGGTTACAGAGTTGTGACTTGAATAATTTAGTAAAAATGGATTTATATACATATATATATATATATATATAGCATAAAACGGTAAATGGAAACCAATTTTCGTTGTTGTTGTTTGCTCCCTAGATACTGGGTGTTCGGCGAGCAGTTCTGCGACACGTGGGTCGCTTGTGACGTCATGTGTTCCACTGCATCCATACTCAACCTTTGTGCCATATCTTTGGACAGATACATACATATTAAGGACCCCTTAAGGTGAGTCTGTAGCATACTAATACTAATCCTGGTAAAAGTGGAATTATCCTTTGTAAATAAAATTATGCTTGAAATTCTGACTAATAAGCCGGTGAGTTGTCACTTTTGCCTATGGATATAAACAACATCAATGGAGTCGGACCGTCGGTTCTATAGAAGAAGCCTTTTACGTTTTTTTTACACTTTTACAAGTCATTGCGTTCCAGGAACACCTTCAAAAGACATTCACGAGTACAACTCAGGATAATCAATATTTTTTTATGTCAAACAAAAGCGCAGACGAGCCACCTGATGATAAGTGATCGCCATTACCCGTGGAAATCAGTTAGATCTACGTTCTTGACGCGATGCTGGCTGACACCCAAGTGTAGCATTAGTACTATCTCTTCGACACTGATGTAAAACCCATAAAAAATAAGCATTTTATATCAACTTTTGATTGTTGTATATATTTTCTGATGCTAGGAGCACTAACTGAACAGTAACATTAAGCATTATATTTAATATCTTATAGCGTAATATAAGGGCAATGTTAAATATTTTTTAAGGTTGTTTATTTTATTATTAATAACATATGAAAAAGACACTATGGTATTTATAGCCAATTTCAATAATGGATGATAAAGTATATGTAGAATAGTTAACTTTGCCTCAATATTGTACAAAATATTCAGTTTGTTTAAAAAGAGTTTCTGGTAAAGTGTATATTGCAGTACCATTTAATGAACAGTCCTAGCGAATATTACTTCAAAACACTAAACAGGTACTAAAGGTAGATTTAACGCCACAGAGACGTTCTTTTTCTTAAGTTTTTGTAAATGTGATTCATTTCAAATCTTATCATAACATTCTGTGAAGATTTTTTCAGCGTCTACCCAGAGTTAATTGACAGGAAATATAATTAAATATGTTCATTATTGTTTGTGTGATTTTAGTGAATTTGTGAGATTGGAAAGAATTTGGATTCTGAATCTCTCTCTGGATTTGGAATCTACAAAAACGATGAAAAGAAGACTGAGGGTATTATCTGGATGCAAAATGTTCAAAATTGAACAGGGTGGCATGGATTGTGAGATATCTTTGTCCAGCAGGCGATCTCCAAAAGCTAATGAATCCTATTATCAAGGAACAAATTCCTTAAGATCTTTACAAAAACCAACAATTTATATTCTCTTTGTTCTAGATACGGGCGATGGGTAACAAGACGTGTGGCGATAATCACCATAGCCTTGATATGGCTACTGGCCGTGCTCGTGAGCTTCCTGCCAATCTCCCTCGGTCTTCACCGTCCTTTAGAAGAGTCTACCACCACTCAGAAACCGCCGAGATATCCAACCTGTGCGCTAGTACTGACCCCTACGTACGCGGTCGTGTCCAGTTGTATTTCTTTCATATTGCCATGTATAGTCATGATCAGCATTTATTGCAGGTATGTCTAGCTTTAAATGTTAAGCTTTTTTTTATTTTTGGAGAAAAAATCCATCAAAAGGTGCCTTGGGTTATGTGGTATTTTTACCGCACTAACCC
>PDGT01000028.1:227187-345750 GCA_003671415.1 Megathymus violae
TGAGCATCGGGATGCTGTTTAAGAGGAGGGAATTGTTTGGACGAGGACGGGGCGCTGGTGTCGATTGACATGAGTGGGACTGGTTGGGAGGGAAGGGAAGGTTTTCCCTCTGCGGACGCCTTCGCGGCGCGTTTTGTTAGGCGCTTCGTGCGCTTGGATTCGACTGTGACTTCGTACTGTGTCGTAAGAGGCGACAGAAGCCAGTCTGCTTGGTGGTTGGGATTTGCCTAAGGAATATATTGTCAGTATTATTATTAAGTTATTAATATTTGTACTGGTAATATAATCTTTCCGTGAAGCCTGACTGGCTAGTTACTACCTTCCATTCGACGACGAAACTACTTATCGTGTTCCGGCTGGGTGCTTGAGAGCCAGTACTTTCTTTCTTATCTTCTTCTCGTTTCCTGGCCGACAACGCATCAGTAATACCTTTGGTCTTGCTAATGTCCATGCGCGACGGTGACCACTTACTATCACGTGGATCATATGCTTGTTTGTTGGCTATTAACTTAAAAAAATGTTATAAGACCGCCTCACTTGTCATTTCACATTTGAAACTAAATTTTATGTAGTCAACTTCTTAATTTGTTTACTGAAATGTATCTTTTTCGTTGGTGTTGTTTCAATGTAAATTATTGACAAATCTGATATATATATTATTCGGTATTTCCTTACCGTTATGACGTAGGACTTTTTAAGAATGTTATATAAAAAATTCTTCTCCTCGTCCAGCGTTGCATTGGCGACTTCACTAAGTTTTCAATATCCATAAGCTAAGGTAACCACACTGTTTTCGGGTAACCTACAGCTATAAAAATAATTCTAATAACCAACTTCTGTTACAGATCTTGCGTTTAAGATTCTCACTTGGCTGGGGTACTCAAACTCCGCATTCAACCCCATCATCTACTCCATCTTCAACACCGAGTTCCGCGAGGCCTTCAAGAAGATTCTCACCTCCCGATACCCTCCTTGCTGTGGATACCAAACCGTCAGGGCGAATACTCCAACGAGAAATGATAACTTTGTGACCGATTACGGTACAAAGACACTTGTTGTTAGAAGAAGCGGGTCATTAGGCTTGTCAGGGATAGATCCTACGCCGAGGTCTTCAGCAGAATCGGTTAAGCCATTGAGAGACTATCGTATCTGACAGCAAGAAGAGGGTAGCGATGACGGGTTTCTAGAAAGAAGTGACGTTGTATAAGCGTGGATTAACAAGATCGTGGTCATATGCCCTCAATGTTTATATGCTGTAAGCTATCTTGAATTTACTTTATTGGTAAGTATTGATAATTGAACAGAAGGTACGTATTTTTCGTCTGTTTTACTAATGTTTCTCAACAATCTTCGCACTTATGGTATACGAAGAAAACTAACCAACTCGAAAAGTGTCATAACAAAAAGACGCACTTAAAGTAGTTGGTATTGGAAGAAAGACGAAGAAAGAAAATATTTAGTTCACTGTGGTTTACAAAATTAAACAAAAAAAGGTTTTTTATATAAATAAAGTAACTAGAAACGGGCGGACATGAAGTTGTACGTCGCAGTATGATGTATACAAGTAGCCTGTATGGTTGACATGAAAATATCATTTGAATATTAAAGCCCGGTATTGTCATGCGACTAATACAAATACCTGAGAAAAAGCACATAATTTCAAACAAACAAAAAACATATTAACTGTTTTACGTATTTAAGTTCTAAAATGTTACGTTAAGAAAAACATGTTATTATTTTGTAATATATATTAATATTGTAAAGAGACAGTGCGAATTTTGTGAAGTTGTGTATATGCGGAAATTGATCTCCTAAATCGCAGCACCTGTATGAAAAATTATTTTGCCATTTGAATGGTACACCATATTGTACTGTACTATATTCTGGATGGTCATAGGGTATATGTTAAGTGTATGGGTATAATAATTTATTGCTGCTCTCGAACGACGTGGAGACGGGCCCCTAGTGTATTTATGAAATGAGACAAAATGACGTAATAATATCAGCAAATAGTGGTAAACGATAGACGCTATAGGTTCCTCTAAGGATTTATTCTTACTGTTATATAACAACAAATTATCGAAAATAGTATATTTTTAATTAGGAATGTGTACTTCGAGGCTGCCGCAACTACTCTTAAAGTATTTTTATTGTATATCTATAGTCCATTGAGGTATTTCTGAGTATCGGTATTCCAATTAATGATAATTTTAGCGTAAAAGCAGCATAATTTAGAATACAATTCTAATAAAATAACTTTCTAGTATTCTTGAAATTTTGTAAAGAAGATGACTTCAATTCAATTGAATAATTTCTCGTCAAAAATGAAATCCTCAAAGAATTATCGGACATTAAATAATAAAAACACAAGATATCTTAAACATATAACGTTTTGAAAACTAATTAAAAAGTATATAGTAATTTTGCTTCCCTTCATATACATTTAAAATCTCCTACAGAAACGAAAATGTGAGACGAATCTGATATAAAAGTGAATGGGTTCAAATGTAGCTATCAATAAGCTTAGTATGTATGTAGCTTCAAGAGGAGAGTGAATGGGCTTTTATAAATTAGTGCGTTCAACATCTTAGACTTTATCACCATCCAACATCAGGTAGAGTTATGTCAAGCATTAACTTATTCCATGTAAAAAAAGGAAACTCGTACTTTAATTTATATCATTTATAGTGGAATAACTTGTTAAGTAAACATTCACGTTTCATTTAACTGTTGCATTCACCTCACGTATTCTTTTCCAAATGAGTTATTAAATTTGAGAGAAGCGATTTATAAAAAAAATATTTTTATTAATTATTTATTAATCTTTATTAAGTTTATTAGCATATAATAATTTTATTAGAGGTTCAATATTTATTAAAAATTTTATTTGCTGGTTTTAACTATCGTTCATTCCTATAACCGTGTACTGCGTCTTATGGCTGCTATTAATTGAAATTATCATCAATCGAATTACATTTATTACAACATTTAGATTACAACACCATATGTAAATTTTGAGTTACATCATTTCATAGATGTTTCATGAATCAGTCAAATAACACCTTTAGATATAGTAGGTCTGTAACGTAGGGAAAATAATCATGTATTTTACAATTCACTTAGTACATTATTACTTCACCAAAGTGACGATTCATTTTATGAATGAATAATAAAATTAATGAATGTAATCATATTGTAATATTGTCATTATAATTTTTATTTCGTACTTTCAATACGTAGTTGAATAATATTGTTTATTTATTTATTTGGTATACTGATATTTATTTCAGCTATTTAAATTGTTTTCCTTCAACTTCTCATTTAAAAATTCCTGTGATACTTTTGTAAATAAATTTAGTATTAAACCAAAGAAGAAGAAGATGGCTTTGTAAGTACTGAAATTTTATGTAATTAGTTTGTAGGTAATTAATTTGTATTTAGGGATTACAGAATTCTTAATATTAAATAACTTTATATATGTAGTTACAATCAAGATTACTAGGAATTTACATAAATATTATTCCAGTCTTTATATACATATAGCGTTTTACATCATTTCAATGCTTATAAAATCTGTGTACTCTAAATATAACAAATTTTTCTAAACATCTATTTTCTTGGTTGAAATAAATTCAAGTTTAAAATAGTCATAAAACTTTGGGTAAACATGCTTAAATATAAATTTTATGTCATCTATTCGCTTCACTATTGTTAATCTTTGAAATACCATTTACTGAAAATATAAATATTTTAAAATTTTCATAATATCTCCTATTAATAAAATATTTTGACGGTTGAAATTTGAAACACAAATTTTACAAATATTTTGTCAATGAATACTTTTGTATAAATTAATGAGCCTACGCCCTTAGATAAATTTGAAAAGAGAAATATTTTCCCTAATATAAATTTGGCTCTCGTTAACTTTTTCTTCAACTGAATTTATGAAGTCCTGTTTTCATTATTTCTATATAAAAATTCTATACAGCTATTTCAGGTTTTAAAATATCGTTTTTCATAATTCCTATTTGACTTAACCTTGTCTGATCATGAGCGAGTAACGATTAACGATAAATTATTAACATAAAAATATATTTATAATGAAATGTCAGTTAAATATATAAATAATATAATTATTATATTAATGATTAATATGTGTATGCACGCACAGATGAGTAAATGAGATCGATGACGAATAAATTAAAGTTCTCGTGCATAATAGTGTTTGCACTTTAAAAAAATCTGTTGGTCACTTTTTTCAATTGACCATTTTTCATAGTTCATTCACGGTTGATCCCAAACGAAATCAGCCTACATACGAGAAAATCAGAAGTTACAAAATTGACTGGCATATTTAGTAGTAATAATGAAAATAAAAAAAACCCGTACTTCTTTTCGAAGAAATATTTTTCTTTTGTGTCACCAAAAATGTGTATTTTATGTCACCGGTTTGTAATATAATATTACAGAAAATAGTGTTTCTTGTGTACCGAAATTGTTGTGTCATAAATAACTGCACACTTTTTGTCCGTTTCTTCACTCACAATGATACAAGTTAGGTTGGAACAATTTACATCTGACGGAGTTTCGAATCAATGTAACGTACTCCTCGAAGTGATTTTAAAGAATCAGATAAAGATTAGAATAGGGTAAGAAAAGCCCTAGGGATTAATTCAAAGTGGGGTTATAAAAACTTAAGTTACAAAAACGTTCCGTCAGATTTAAATTGACCTTTTAAAATCCAATTAGTAGCTAATTGTATTTGAAAAATAATTGCACTTTAAATATTTTGATAAATGGGGAAAAGCGCTAATAAATATTATTAATAATTACCTATGTAGAAAGATAATAATTAAATAATTATATTAATAAAATTATATTGACAGTATTATTAGTAACGAATAGTAAGTTTTGTTTTATTATTTCGTTAATATTAGAAAATAATGTACATACAGTTAATAACTTAGATAATTATGTAAAATATAATATATTTTGTGCTATACAGTTATTAACTGTAGCAAACTTATTGTGTTAAATATTTTATGTATAACTGATAATAATTTTATCAAATACACATATTTAAAACAAAATTTATTAAATAGTTGAACGTAAAATATATGAGTAAATTTTTATAAGTCAATTGTTGGAAATCCTTAAATTACTCAAATACGCCTTGTTATACTAAATTGTACTATAAACAAATACTACGTAGTGTTTCGTTGACTAGTCTTCACTCTGAGTAGATTTGTATTCAGTTTCCAAAGAAACGATGTAAAGTTTGATTTATTTTTGTTTTTTTTTATGTTAAATTTATTCTTATTATATTCGGAGTTGTATGCTGTGTAAAATATAATTAAAGTGTAACTTTTTAGGTTTATATTAATGAAGCATGAATGATATCTAATATTCTGTAGGGTTAATATATATACATTAAATTTATTTTATTTATTTGTTGATTGATGGCGATCGTTTCAAAGTTTATAAAAGTAACACAGTAATGATAAACGATGAGTTAAAACAGAAAGAATAAATGGAGAAATAAATTGCACCCTCTGAAACACAAGATAATTTCACACCATTTAGAAGTATAAAAAGTTGAATGAACTGCTTATTCATAAATTAGTAGGTTAAATAAAATCAGTTTATTGCAGTGAGGGGAAATTTAAAGATATAGATGTGAGTAAGTAAAGCAATCACATCAAAAGTTTCAGTGAAATGATTGACAATATAATGATGGTAACGATTCATCCATTAGGTTTTGAAGATATTATCAAGCGCCATCAGTAACTCGGATGACTGAAACAAAATTTAAAACGTTAAAAAGACAATGAAATGATTTTGGAAAACAATAAAATCATCATCTTATGCGCGTGAAAAGAGGAATAACTCATGAGTCACTTTTTTCGTCATTATATTGGTGATAAAGAAAGTTTCATTGGAGACAAATTTAATTAAAGATACTCCTGCTAAATTTACGTTACAAACAGATCTTTAAGTTTAATTTATTGTTTTAAACAAAATCCCTTTGTTTAACCCAAACCTCGAAAATACATAAATCATTCACTGGACATTAAATTTCATTTAGCGGTATATGATTTACTAAACCGATACGGCCTGTAAATCTGGGAGTATTGTAGATGATTGATTTACTTCCAAGTTTAAGTTTCGCTAAACACCTCCCTACAGCTAAGAGTACCAAATAAAAATAAATAATTTATGCAACCGGTCAATAATAGTTTGGTAAACGAATCATATATTCGGACACAGATATAATTTTGAATGCTATTATTATTTTCGTTAGTATTTGTTATTATTTAAAACTACTACGAGTAAATGTACATTCGGGAACATTCCGTAATATTATTTATAACAATATCATCGTAACAGGGCACTGAATTGTTTTATTTTGGGAATGTTATTATTGTCATTAGTCTGTATTTCAACAGATGTCTGTTGTGTATTGCCTAGATGTTATCTGCCTCTAGAGCGATTTTCAAGTTAGTTTTCAGTTTTAATTAAAATGTTCAGTGAGTGCACGTGTACACGTATATTTTCCTGTGTGTGTCGGGTGACTTGGTCGATTGAGTTTATAATTTAGGCTTTCTAATGGGCTTAGGTGAACTTTGTTTAACAAATATCAAAACCATAAACCCAGTTAAGTCCTTATCGGATTCACGTGTAATAGAGCTCTGAACTTTAAACACATGTGGAATATTTTTCATTTTTTGTTAAAAACTCATGGATTTATGATTTCCAAAAAGGTTTCTTCCGATAATAACTATACATTTATACGTATACTTGAGTCCCTCATGAACCTTTTCATATGACATTTTGGTGCTCTTGATAAAATTATTTTGAACTTTCTTACTGAGGGTAACCCTTAAAATATTTTTTTATTCCGCCTTCGGCACTAAATTGAAATCTGATCAGTCCAGTAGATTCAAATAACGTCAATTGTAACAGACGAACGGAAAGATACGGGATAATCCTGTACTCGTAACGGTCCATTTTTTTTATTATTTGTATAGTTTCTTAAAAATACCTTTTCTTTTACAACTGTTTAAAAGAAGCATCAGATTGCTATCAGTTTCGTAAATGTGATTGGAACGAAACACCATTTAAAATATTAGATTTTAGTATGACCAAAAGAATTTCCATGTAATTCATTTAGCTAAATGTTAACCTTTTTGGTAGTATCTACATAGAGATAGCAGTCAATGCGACGTTAACGCGCGAGCTTTGATCGTTCAGACCATTCAGCTAAACCACACAAGCGGAATATTTGAAATACCTGAATTACCTTAAATTTATAATCCATTTTGCTAGACTGCGTATCCGATGTTTAATATTTCATGTTTGAGTTAATTGGGGAAACGATAAATTGAAAATATGTTGGTATAATTGGTTTGAAATAACACCCTATTTGATAAACTACAACACTCGAGATAATATACTTATTTCATTTACAATACAATAATTACAATATATAACACAACACAGAATGATTCGTGAGTGTCTGAATAATAATTGGTATATAACGACTTACTCGTGTCATTGCATAGCCGGATTCACCGATTAGTTTCGGTCGCGCACTCGTAGACACGTAGGAAGGATCGCTGGTCGGTCCTAAACTAGTCGGGCGAATCGAGCTGAACAACGTGACGTGAGTAACCCGTCATATACCAACCAATAGTAGTTATAACAGTATCATCACATAAAATGTGTACTTTTGTATATTTTCTCTGAATCACCATAAAATGACTCGGTCATGTGACTTAATGACCGAAAGGGCTTTGTTTGAAAAGTACAAATGTTCTTAGTGTTACTTTAAAATGCATAATTTCAAATATATTATTCCCTCTTTATCTCTCAAAAACCATTGAATTAAAAATACTAGTGTACCCATATATCTACATAGAAGAACATACCCCTGGATTAAACGCATGCAGCCCAGTGGTCGCTCAGGTGATAATTGTTCGACCGAATTTCGAACCAAATCGCAATTTACAAATCCGCTAAATCTACTTTACAGTAACGCGACAGAGTTTGCACGAGGTCTTCTCAATACGTGAGAGACCTGGGGCCTGTTTACTTTACTAATAAGCTAAAGCTAAGGTAAAATATTCTAATATCTTACCCTCGATTTCCCATTTATCATCATCCGATCTCAAAATTATTTAGGAAGTCGTCAAATTATACTTACCTACCAATTTCCTCTGTTTCTAGCCTTAACCTGATCAATCCTAATACATCCAACTAAATTCTCTTTGCATAATAATTCCACATAGTTACCGCCATTGTTCAGTTATGCATAGTTCCTATCTATGACAGATTTTCATTTAAGCCCCTAAAATGATGGGATGAAAGCTTTTAATACTGCATACTGGGCCAGTAAATTTGCATTACAGTTCTAAGATTAATCTAACCTATTAATGTTATACTTTTTTCTGTCGATTTAAAAGAATAGAACCAAAAAATGCATGTGTGGATCTGGGAATTAAAAAGAAATGTAGAGGAAAAGATTTTATGCCTAGGTTTTATGTCTTAAAATAAAACTTCTTTCCACAATCGAACACGCCATTTGGCCATTGCGTGGCGTTCGATTGATGCTGTTCATGCTTTATATCCACTCCTTTAAATTGTTTTAAAATAAACCTTTGTTTCTGAGAGCAGTTATTTAATATATATTCTTGCCTTCATTCCATGTTCGTTCAGAAATTTGTTTTAAAAATTAGCCACACAATCAATGACAGATAATAATGAACTGTTGTCTTATTTCCATAAATGTGTATGTCTTTCACATTCCTGTACAAGTGGAAGTATTCCATCTTGGCTTCGTTTCAATAAATACTATACCTAAATTTACTAATTACTAAATTTAGTAACTGCATACAAAACAATTGTTTTTCAATTATATCAAGCATTTTATAGTTTAAAATTATTTCATTATACGTTTAAATCTTTCTCGCGGACCATTGTATCTATTTATAAAAACGTTATGAACAGTGATGAATGAACTATTTTTTATTGTATTGTAATTCCTCTAAAGAAAGCAGAGTCATAAGTAGTTGTTCCTTCTTCATTCTGCCTAAAATGTACTAAAATACTCTTGGTATCACCATAAAAATCAGATTTAAACAGCTTACACAATATTCTATTTAATAATTAATATTAATATTAAGACTATAACATTCCAACTTCCCGTTAGGGTAATCGTGGAAAACATTTCCCACCTTTTTGCATTTCAAAGCATTTACAGCGCATTAAAAATGAAATATACTGCACAGTTTTCATTTCAAATCACGCAGAAACGTTTGCGAGTCGCTAAGTCAAAAGACAAAATTTAGTTTTGGGCTGTAAACAAGAGCGGTGTACTAATTTAGCTTTAAGTACATAAGCTAACGCGTAGCGTTTGGAGTTTGTATGACAATATAATGTGAAAATGTTTAGTTATGTTATGTTTTTAAGAGCTATAAAATTTTGCAATGCAGCTTTTGTCTCCGGAACTGTAAAGCTCAAAAATTAAATTGTAACTCTGTATGGAATATTGTTTCTGACACAAAATCCTATAGGAGAACACCAAATTATTAAATTTAATACTAGGTCCTAGAATATTTCTGAATACATGCTACATACATACATATCTCAACAGAGTCAAATTTCTTAACATCCTCTTGTCAATGTTCGTAAATACGGAGACGTACACAAGCATTGAAGATTACCAATAAACTAGAAAAATGTTCACACGCTCACAGCCACACATTAGGATTCTAGGACACTAGAACTATCAAGAAAAAATTAAATTAATAGAAAAATATGTAGTTATTAATTTTTAAGACTTCTGGGTTTCCGGGTGTAATTCCCAACCAGGATTAATGTCACAAATGTAGGAATGTTATTTGTGATGTCTCATTTTTTATGACCGTCAGCAATATAGCATCATAGTGCTGATTTTCTCATACTTTGATGTATTTAATTCACTTTTGAAAAACAAGTACACAAGTTTCCTAATTATGTGTTACTTCACCAAAGCAAGCGATGGTTAATTTATAATACGTACATAATTTGAAAAATGAGAACTCCGCGCAGAATTCGAACCCAGTTCGTCCGTAAGCATTTCAATCCACTACGCTATAACCGTTTTGGACAAATATAAATCAACAATTTGTTCATTTACATATTATGATATCAGGCAGGATTTGGATTACTCGAAGCATATTCAACACGCGCTCAGCACTCCGTGATCAAGATGCGTGAACTGGAAGATTCAGGGATAAATTCGGATAAGCTTTTACCCGTATATGTTCCAATATATTTCGGTGAAATATTTTCGAAATATGATTTTTTCGTATTTTCCCATTTGGAACTTCATGTAACGCGCCTGTAAATTTTATTTACTAAAGAGGATTCATTATTTCCAAAGATCGAGTTAATTTGGAGTCGCGTCATGTTATTAAGAAAAAAATGTTAGAAGCCAAATATAGTAGATGTATATTTGGGGCATAAGGGGCATTCATTTTTGATACCAAACCAATTTCCCCTGTCTTTGGTTCGAGATTACAGGCTATAACACTAGGTCTATATGTCGGAAGTCGCTGTGCTTCATACTCCCCAGTTCAATCATAAAGGTACTCATACATTATGTTGAGTCCCCTTTTTCGTTTTGTGCCGGCAAGGACGCAATGTAGACTTTGGCATTATGGACAACCAAAGATGGCTGAAGCTACTTATCAGTTTGCCTTTTCTTTCGATGATTATTACCATATAAAGATAATTTTCGCCTAGCATTTCTATTTAGTAATGCATCCGAAATGCGTTTTATTTAATATTACCGCCACTAAATAAAAACTTAAAAATTGTAAAGGAAGTTTGGAAGTTCGAACTGTTATTGTGAATATGTATGTGTGAGGTGTGGTTTATGCCAGTTGCGTGCGTGTGGTGTGTAGATGTGGGCATGTACATGTATGGCACGGCGTTGGCATGTATTTGCACGTTTATTTATTTATTTAAACTTTATTATACCTCATACAATATGGTATATAAAGCGCAATTAATGCTAAAAGCATTCTCTACCAGTCAACCTTTGGGCTGAGCAGATATCGGCGATGGCGGCATTTTTTTGTGTTTGTTTTTGTGTGAGTATGTTTACAAAAAGCTTCAAAACCTCTCGAGCGATGAAGTGATTCATTAAATGTAATTTCACTTTTTGAATTAGGAACGAAACAAATCTTCGCGGTTTAACATCGTTAATATGAGCAGTATTTAATGATAATTTTTTAAATAAAATCATTAATTAATAATTAAATTAAATTATTATTAGATACCAAACATATTCTTGAACTTCTTATAATATCAAATTTGAATTTTTCTAATTATAAAATTTACATCAATAAAAGTAACATTAATTTCAATAGTATTGGAGCTGTCTTTATAATAGATACAATGAAATCAATTGTAAATATTTACATTGAAATTAATAATTAAGATACGAAATAAAAAGAAGAAAGTCTCTTACTCTTAAAAATCTATTACTGTTCTATAAGTAGCAATTACATTGTAAAACTATGAATGTGTAGATACACTCAGTGTTAGTTTTAAGCAATTAACTTATGATAATGATTTATTGTATTTCAATTTCATCAGTATTGTAAATATTATTTTCTATGTTACGATTTAAATAGGGCAAAGCTTACCCCTTTAAGGGTTGAATACCAAAGCTGGTACTTGGTATACCTTAAAAATTTCTAGTCGAATAAAGTCTATTAAAATTAATTTTGTTTTATTTCACAATCCGTACACGTTATTTTAACCCCCTTATTAAATATGAAGTTGAAATGTATTCGTTGTTGTAGTATGTGAAATATTAAACGCGTTCAAGTTTACATATTTAAAAGATGTTTAAAAGATGTGCTGAGGAGTTTCTTTCGCCGTTTCTTCTACTCATTATTAAAGCACCTTTTCAAAACGGCGGTAGAAGCAAAAAAAATGACGTTCATAAGTGTATTTACTGAATACTTATATGATTAAATGATTTTAAATTTGAATTTGAATTAAGTTACCGATTCCATATCTAAGTTGATAGTGAGTGACCCTGCGTACCGAGAGATTTATGATACAAAAAATGTATGATCCCGGGCCATCAGCGTTTTTATGTGTATTTCCATGCGACTTGCAACATAAGGAATTCAAATGTGGGGTATGTGAGAGCATTTATGAATTTATTTATCATATTCAATGTCATCAGATAGCAGTCATTAGGCCGTGTTAGAGAAGAACACTAACACTTCCACAGATTTACACTGGACCACCATGGTGGAATATGCTCTGGATCCCTTTAATGACACTGAGAAACCCTTGTTTTGAATTGGGTATCTAATGATAAAGCCATACGATAACATTTAACATTATACTCTGAGATAATAATTATTAATATATAGTAAAAAAGCCACGTATACCCACCATACACGTACCGGTCTTGCGGCAAGCCTATTCAGAGGTTCATTAAATAAAAAAGCTCCGAACAAACGCATCAATTTACATAATACGCGCTGGTATCATTCACTGGAGCTCGGTTTATAAGCACGAGTGCGTTCAGTTCGTTCATTCAGCACAAAAGCGCACTGGGGAAATTTGCTTTGTTGGACGCACAAGGATCAGTGCCCATTAAGCATAAAAATATAGCGTGCGGGAAAAGAAGTCGTAGCTTACTTTGAAGTTAGGTAGGGTAACAAAAAATTTGATTACTAGTATTAATTTCATAAAATAAATTGACCTCAAATATAATCATCAAAAGTTATACATGTCGATTCTCTGGGCTTACAGGCGCTGATCTAATGTTACTCGTAGTATTTCATATCAATTAATCCGATAGATATTAATTGATTGGCGTTTGTGGGCTTGAATGATTAAAATATTATCCTAAATGTCAAACAACCCATTTATACTATTGACATACCGTGTCATCATTCTTCTAATGACATAGATGGCGCCACGTTCGATGTGACTTAAAAGCGAATGTGTCAGTTACGGGCTTCATTGCTGCCCGATAGTTGTGTAGACAAAATAAAAGAGTGTGCTAGTGTCAGTAGGTTATACGTGCTCTAATACTATTAAAATGATACAGCTTATCTACGTGGTGACGCATTATTTATTACAGACACAAACTATGAGCCATAGTTTTGTCCAACAGTTACGAAGGTACGTCTTAGTGAATATCGTGGCAGTGAAAATGCTATAAAAATAGCTTTATGGCCAAAAAACTAATGAAACTGCAAGGAATTTCGAAAATAAACAAAAGCAAGTCGTTACTCAAGCAATATCCGACATCCTCGGAGAATCACCAAAACCCGATCAGCAGCCATTTTGCTTAATTGGAGCGGAGATGTCGATATAGTGATTCTTTTGCGCAATATAACATGATATGTTCGCCCTGGATGGACCCATAACAACGAAGGAGCACGATTGTCTTTTGCATTAGCCAGCAGAATACACCGCATAAAGACTGGTTGAACAGAAGAATGGATTTAGTTCATTACTATTCAAAAATTTAAGGAAAATACATTTTATAAATATAATTATTTTAAGTAAATCTTTCTTTTTTTAAATGTAATCAAATAAAAATCGTGACCGTAAAAATCTCCGAAGTCTTCTAGCCATCTACTGCAGATTTTCGTCAATTCTAGATTAAAGTTTTCTGTTCAATGACTTTCAGATACTAAAAATAACCATCGCAAAATTTTTAGTTCCCAATAACTCAAAATCGTTTCCAACTAAAGTTCCGAACTTTTCTGCCACTGTTCTATGCAATGCAATAAATTTTGCATTTGGAAGAGACATATTACAGCGTCATAAACGCTGTATCCCATAATCTGCGATTTTGCGAATAGGATTATTCTAATTTTGTTTCCACTCTATTCTCGGTACTCTGATATTTATGATGTATTAATAAGCTAGTTGATTCATTTGAAGAAGTAAGAAGTTGAGTGTAATTTGAGATTTGGAAAAGTTTAAATCTATCTTTTCTTGGTCTATCGGTTATTGAAATTATTATTATTATAAAACTACGATTTGCAATAGATTAACTAGAAAATATGCTAATTATCCCTACTGTAGTATACGAGAATACAGAAATACGACTGTAAAGACTCCAGGAAGGAATCGTTTATTATGATTTATAATTAGGTCCGATTTAAAATCTTTCGTGCCACGTGTAAAATGTAAAATGAGCTTCCATCTCAGGTTTCCTGGAGCATAATGAATGCAGATAGTCTGCATAATACTGTAACAAGACTAAGTGCAATCCTATTTGTTAGGTGGTGGCTGCAACATGGAATAATACTCTACGTTGCTATTGTGTTTAAGTTAAACTTAGTATTATAAAATTGAATTTTGTGTTGTACTTTCAAAATTGACTTTATTGTATTTGATATATCCTACAGAATTTACCAAACACTATAATATCAATTTTCAGCTGATTTGTGCTTTCTTCTTTCACATATTCTGTCATGTTTAATTATGTCAATATAACGAATGAACAGATACTTTTATAAAGATAACGTTTTATGACATTTTGAATGATGAGTATGATAAAGTACTTGAACACTTTTAATACAAATAACACTAAATTACCTCGTTCTCTATATTTTCTTCTCCACATTGCCATTCCTCTCCAGTGCATTACTCCACTTATCTCTACTTCTCTGCTTTAACTAATCTGAAGGTGAAAAGAAGACAATAGTTACAAAAACTGGGATTGACTTCCCTATTAACTACTCGGCGTCTATTCTAAAAATTTAGTGTTAAAATCTTGTAAAAAATTTAAGGTCAGACATTAGAAACATCTTTTAACGCAAATCAATTTATTTTGGATTTTTTTCTAATACTCTTACTTCAAAGGCCGATAAATAGGCAAACAAACCACTTAATAGAAAATGGTTCCCATCGCACGTAAATGTCCATACCCCCAAAGACATCACTGTTTTCGCAAATTCACATGTTATTCCTATCCACTTTAACATCCGACTTATTAATCTATAATGAGAAATGTAAGATCGATATCACCCGTCTATATCTGTGGTAATCAGTGCTGTTTAATTAATGTACACGCAATACTCTCTCGGCCCTTCCTTGCTCAGACCTAACGCTGTACAGACACGTCCAGTCTACATTCAGTACTATATTAATGTAATCAGTATATATAATATTCAGTGTTTTCAAAGAAAATTAAGCAGTGTAACCAAAATTAAACAAGTGCAAAAGAATATGAGAATTTCATTCAGTCCCGCCGGTCAGTCGTCGTTTGGTGGCCCAGCTAACATAGTAGTTGCCGTAAGTCTACGGCACCCGGAGCGCCTCCTCAGTAAGCCTTCGTGTGGACGGCGAGGTAACTACTCAACTAAATTACACAACTTAGAACAAGATCAACCAGAAAAACCAACATGTTGGTGGCCCATGAGGGGAATTATCCGACAATCACCGATGCGTTCTCGGCTAAGAAAGAGATGACGAATCTGATTCTTAATCAAATTGACTGTCCAACACGACAACTGAAATCCGTTTAAAATATTTCATATTTATTCATTTCATTTATGTAATAATAAAAATAAATAAATAGAAATAAAAAACCATTCCGATTAAATTGTGTGATACGAAAAGCATACAAGATATATAATACATATAATATAAAATAAAATAAGATATATAATATAAATATAAAATAATTATATATGTTAGCAGCAAAGTGACGTCACATCCGTTAAGAGGAGGGCGGACAGTCACCGTCAAGTACCTATATAAGACGAAGAGTGCTCGTCTGGAGACACTTATATTTGTGGTGAATGTGTTAAGGGGGAACTCTGCCCGTTTGAATAGTCAATTCTGTTTCGTCTTATATTTGTTTAGAATTTATTTACAAAAGTCTGCTTGATTTGCCACTTCCTAATTTATAAATTTCACCATTTAAAATACTCGTGATCTTAATGAAGTTCTTATTTTTATTTATTTAGTCCCGTTCTGCTAAGATATACATATATAAAATAATAAAGATAATATAAGATACGCTATTTTCTTATTCGTTGTTCGACAGGGTGCACCACAGAGGAAGTTGCTTTGATATCAAGGGTGAATGTTTAAACCAATGTTTTGTGAACCAATATATTATTACATTTAGCGAAACAAGTCTATAGTTGCTAGAATATTGAATCAATAATTAGCCTAGTCTCATTTCCGCTTAGATATCTGAGGCTGGCATAAATATTTTCATGCTGCAGGCCTGAAGAGTTCATGAAAATTGTTATTGACGTAGTCAGCGTCAATGCAAACCAACCCTGAATGCAAATGAAAATTCAGAAATGGAGATAGATTTTTTAGTAATATTTTTAAAGCTTAGTGTTTGTTAACTTAATGAAGTCGTTTCTCGACGGAAGCCATAGAAATACTACCCTTGTTAATTTAAAGGACTTAAAAAATATTCAATCTGTTGTTGATTTAACAACACTCTATGAACAGTCTAAAGTTAAGAATTCACACTACTATTCTTATCTGCGCCTGCGACGGAGTGTTATCACAGAATACAAGTTTGCGTATCCATCGCTAATGTTTCCGTACATATTGCGTCATACAGTAGGGTAGTCACAAAACTCGAATATTATAAAAAACTAACCACTGATGACCCTTATTGCGCAGCGGCGTGCACAGGATTATGACACTGGGTATGCGGCGGAGTACTCGGTCAAAAAAACTTTTTCTTTTATAGATTTTTAGCGTAGCCACAGACACGCGACGGATCTCTAAGTCGGAAACCATGCCAACAGAATAAGCCTTAGATGTACTACTATTCATATACATCTTCTACGGCAACGCAGACAAAACAGCGATCGATCGTCGCGGCGGAAGAAATTCTAATAAGTTAAATAATAAGAGCCAGTTATACGTTTCATAACTTTTAACATGAAACTTTCGAGTTACATTCCCTTTTTGCTGGTTTAATTGTTGTAACTCTGGTACACACCTACCTTTACATACATTTTGAATCTTTTCACTGAATGACAATTGTGAAAACTTGTTATTTTTCATTTTTAATAAACACACTTTTTCAACACAAACCTCACAATCAAATAACATAAAAAAAAATCAACAAACGCACTAGTAAAAGCAAATCACTACAATTATTATAGAAACTCAGTAATAAACTGTTAAATGTACACACTTTCAAATGTTAAAATAAAAAATCTTTTAAGAAAACTATAAATATACGGGCGCAAACAAAATAGTAAACAATGCTTATCACATGAAAAAAGCAAAATGGCCCCCGCAAACACAAAACATTTTTGCTATTTAAACAAATAAAACCTTACTAAACAAAAATTCATAATATGCATGCTTGATTTATTAGATTTCCGTCTATTATTTTTACTCGAATATTTTCGGCAACGAACATATCCGATTACTCCCGACAACTGCCAAACTTCCGTAGCCTGCCGCTGAAGTCGCGGCTTTCGTTATTCATGGGTATGTGCGTTTGCGAACTGTGCACGGACACCAAAATTACTACACACATGCGAACAAATGTCCTACGGGACGCGACGGCATGAGTTGGTTGATTAGGTACATTATTTTGCAGCGCCGCTTGCTTGTCGCCAAACGCCTGGCAAACATAATATTTGTGTGCTTGCAAATAGGTGCTATTTATAAATTATTAGGCGTTTTTAAGTTATTATATTTTGTTTATTCATTTATTTACTATTAATTAAAGTAATCTAAAACGTACGAACGTTTTATTAAAATATCTGTGAATGGCAAGTAAAGCAGTGCATTTCTGCCTACAAGGAGCGCACGCCCCTATTATTGCGTTGTACATTACAGATTACTAGCATATTTCGGAGCTGTTCTATTTTACTTATTATATTAAATTGATTACACCTACGAGTATGAGGCAATATTGATTAATAAATACTTATTAATATAAAGTATATAGTATCAGATGTTACTATGCAAAAATCCGATGTTATTAAATTTGTATACATCTACTTTGCAACAATTCGTGAGCATATTGTATGATGGTATGATACTCTTGAGATATACGTACCACCTCTCTACCTCCCACAAAGGAAACATGCACTTATACATACCACCAACAAAGCGTATTTATGCCGAAACGGACTACGGAGTAAGAAGACTCCAAGACTTAGCCCCAAAGACTGCGTAGAGTATATTAATACTCATTTAATACTTGTTCACAACCAATTAATTTTGAAAATCATTATAATACTTGCATATATTGGTAGGTTCCTTTATCTGCTACTCGTACCATCTTCGTACTTTATTTAACCGTAACATATTTAACCTCTTTCTGTGACATAGGCCTCAAACAAAAGCCAGTTCCCAAGAGACTTCTCCAATTCCTTTAAAATGTATTTAAAATCTTTTATAGTTTACACTGATTGTATTTGTATACAATTTGAAAACATCACGTCATAGATTTTATTTATTTTAAAGATGTCCAATAGAAAGTACGCATTATTATTAAATAACATTTGGAAAAATATTAGATATCTTCCCAGTTCTACGCAACCATGACAATAAGTGTAATAATGTCAATTTATAAAAATACTGTTAAAACATTCTTCACATTTTTGGGAAATAGTGGTAAGTATAACGGTTATTATTTCTGTAGTGCAATTTAATATTTTTATATATCAAAATGATAAAAGAATACTCTGGGAGCTTAGAATACTACTTCCATTTACATAAGCACAAATCTGTATTACAGCCTATAACGAAGAAAACGATTCAATAATAGATCAGAGCAGTCCTAAGGTAGATACCATCTGTTTTTGAATAGAATATGAGACTGAATTTGGGAAGGGTCGGATTGAGGCAATATTGATTAATAGTTAAGCGAAAAATTCGTCCATTCAATCACCTCTTCGGGTCAAAAAAGCTTATTGAGTTTAATAAAAAAATATTTGTCAAGTATCTACTAGGCTCATTTAAGGAGAACAGGACTACATATTGTATATACATATCGAAATATTGTTGTTTTAAAATATACCTAATTTTGGCCATAGTATCTTACTAGCGACACGCTGCGGCTTCACACGGGTAGAGAAGTACTCTTAACGACATCATATTTTTTATACAGTCGGACATAAAAAAAATCATCCATAGTTCGGAACACGTCGGAAGATTTTTAAAATTTTGTATAAAACAAAAGTTTGAACTGACAACTACAAAAACAACATCAAACAATCAGCAATATTCGTCGAGCTATTCCCAGGTAATCTTTATTGATCTAATTGATAATGATAGATTTTTGCGTTGCTTCTGTTTTTTGTTGTTTTGTTTTTCATTAAATCAATGTAGGTTAATCAATGTAGAGTAATCTTACCCTGATGCCTCCTGTCGATTAAAACACATATGTTGATACTTCTAAATATTAGTCACACACGCACGCACACATACACACATTACAGTTCTGTTCGTAAATGTGATACGCTCAACCAAAGCTTTCTTGATAATATTAATATAGGAAGTACATATTAATGAACTCACAGAAGTAGTACTGGAAATGTGTGACAATATGTGAAAATATGTGACAATATAGAAGGGTACAATTTATTTCCTTTAAAACTCTCTTCCAGTAGACCTGTAAAAGGAAACAAAAAATAATAGCAACTTATTGCGTATCCAAGTAAAAACACAACATACACAGCTTTTGATATTGGCTGTTAAATTTTTATCACGTAATACGTAAGCGGTATTGGAAAGCGAACCCTTCAAATTTAATCATCAGAACAACAATGAATCAATCAATCCTCTCAAATCCAAAATGAATTTCCAATTCCAAGACACAACGGTAGATGTTCAATCAAATTGTGTCAAAACATAAAGCCGCTTGCGGACGGTGATATCTGCCAAGGCCATCGTTATAGCAGGTACGTAGATAACTCGATTCAATGCACGACAGATGAGGCTATTAACAAAATTGATTTTATTTTGTGGCAACTCAAATTTCGTTCTGTGAAAGGCGAGAAATTTGAAAATAGATTTTAAATTACCTTTAATGGTAGTAGTTTTATTAAGTTAATAATAAAGATAAAAGACAAATTTCATAAATCCGTAAGTCAGATTTAAGGGTCCTGAGGATCTGATTTTAAATTAATATTGTGAATTACAATTACAATACTTATTCCATAGAATAATAACTTAACAGGTGTAAATTTATTAAATATATACCAATATTAATGTATAGTATATCAATGTCAAGTGTCATTATAACGGCTACGTAGATAATTCTATGTACAATAATTAATGAAACAAATAACTAAGTTGATCTCATTTTGTGGCAACCCTACAATTCGTTCGGGGAAACAAGACGCGAAATTTGAAGAATGATCTTAATGTACTTAAATTTCCGCCTTCATAACATTAACTTTGTACTCATTAAAAAAATATAATCGGACCTAATCTGTGCATCGAATTTTTTTTTTAAAACATGCATACTAAATAAATACGTATATAATGCATAAGATATCTTGCATGGGTATAAATGTAATGAAATAAATATTGATGTAAATAGTAGCCCACATATCTATAATTAATTAATAAGTAGACGGACCACTTGTTAAGTGACACTTCCATCGCTGGACCTCTGTGACACCAAAGTCATCACCGACGTGTTGCCGCCGAAAATAGACGTTGAAAGTCTGTTTTCAAACTGCTTTGAATACCTTTAAAAAATTACGGATTCAAAAAGGAGACAAGTAGCCAGACAACTAAAAAACGTTGCGTATGAATACCATAGAGGTTAAATTTTATGATACAGAGTACAGCGATCTCCAATAGGAACCTTTATCTCGGCCATTGTACAAGGAGATTTTTAAAATGGTTAACGACCTTTACACCTTGAAGTGAAAAATTTATAATTAAATAGATAATCGATAAGTATCATATGGCCCCGTCAATAAGATGCCTAATATAGCTTGCCTCTATTACAAGTGTTTTGATTAAAACAGTGTACTAACCGCTGTCTTGATATACATAATTTTAAAACGTAGATACGACATGAAAATGTTTATACCAATTCCTCTTAATTACCAGTATGAGAGAGTAATTTTCAAGCAAATAGTAAGTACAAACGGAACTGTATTCACATCTGTAATTTGCCCGACAAATATAGTCTCGTCGCGAGTTACTGGTAAAATTGCATTTTGTTTGTTAATACACCGTGGTAACAAATGATTCTGCCATAAAGTGACTTTCTTCAATATGCATTATGCCTCAATATAAAGGCAGTTGGGTCCAGCTAGATTTATAAATTGAATGAGCAATTCTATCTCAAAATTAAGAAGCAGAATTATGTCCGAAGCATATTTAATATCGGACTGGAGTTCTCTTTGAAGTGGAATTAGTTACTGATGGCCATACAGGTGTAAAAAGGCACATATTAGTAGATAAAGTATACAATCGCTTGCTACGACCAAATTAATAAAAATAGACCCTACCATGCCACAGAATTTATTTATTTATTTTATTACACAATTTTTCCTAAGTCTGTTACATATGATTCATTGCTTAATACATAAGTATAAGAATATATATAATACTCATCATCGACAAGTTATTCTGTCCTCCGTACTAGCCTGAACTGTATGACGGCAGGAAAAGTTCACCTGATGAATGATCTTCAAAAGAATTAATGTTAAATAGAAATTATAAGATTATATTAAAAGTATTGGCAGCATCTTCAAATATTGTTTTAAGTTAATAGCCGGTAACAACAGGCAATCTTAATGTAAGCGGTAAACGCCGCTTATGCAGACCAGAAACTGGATGAGAAATCCAATATGAAGCACCTTATAAAAACGGTAGTATTTTTTATCAGCAAGACAGTCTTCTTTAATCTTGTCGTAGAATTCTCTAATACATTGTGGTATGTTTCAATATATTGTAGAAGAGAACCACGAAAAAAAAATGAGGATACTGCCCCACATGTCATGCTGATGTATCGATGTATTCCTGGAGTAACTTTAAATATTGCGTATTACATCACTCAGGAAAGTGAAGAAAACATTCACTTTCATTTATTTTTAATTAATTGTTATGACTTTTTTGTCAAAGAAGCTTCATATATTCGTAAGTCTAAGACAACCTCGACTGCTCATAGAACACTCTGCTGAACAATGAATAGGTTTAAGCCTCTTGGAAGTTGCTGAGCTTGTACTGACCATTGTAATCTCGATGGTATTCTTGTATTTACCTGCCCGACTAGCTTCTTTCTTAATTCCTTAGCAATCTTTTTATAATAAACCTGAAATGTTTTTAACTTGTTTCGGTTCCACTGTTGCCACAGACAAACCATTTAAGAACAAAAGTTCCCGCTTCCTTTTTGATCGTGTATCGGCAATATCTTTGGTGTTACCATACAATGTCCCACCTGCTCTTTTGACGCCTATTAACGAAACAACCAATAATAGGTACCTCATTACAGCTCCTCTGAAGTACAACCAAGATAAACCTACTAATTCTACTGTGATGTTTCACGTTTCTTCAAATTGTTGTGTTTTTTGATTGGAACAATGGGATGCCCAAAAATGTTAACAAATAAGTTTATACTTTTTAATTTTTAGGAGTAATAATTTGTCTATTGTCAACCTCAGTTTTTTATTTATATTTGAGTCCAACCTTAACCGACATCGAAATGAATCTATATTTGAGGGATACATTTTACCACTAACTAAAGAGTATCAACGTCCATTCGCCTTCTAAGTGTTTCCTACAGTGTTTATTCAATGAATACAGTATCGAATTCATATCGGATTTATATTTTATTTGTATTTTCACGTTACATTAAGTTCTATTGCGTGAAGTGGGTGGTTGGAAGGGTAAATAGATTTGACGTGAGAGAATATTGAAATCCAAATATAGAAATATTTGTAGGCTATACAAATAGTATTCACATTATATGTACATTATAATATTTATTATAAATATTGGCCGTATTGGGGCGGCCTAGAATACTGACACCAATCCCAAGATGGCAGAAGAGGGTGTCATAAAAGGTGATAGAAGCCAGCTTGCTAGGTGGTTTCGCGTAAGGAATATATTATCAATATTATTATGAAATTATTAAAATATTACTAGTATTATTATCTTTTCGTGAATCCTGATTGGCCAGCTATCACCAGCCACTATTGAGAGCCAGTACTTTCATTCTTTCTTCTTCTTTCTTGGGCGACAAAGTATTAGTGATGCCTTTGGTGTTACTAATGTGACAGTGACCACTTAATATTAGGGGGCTCGTCTGCTCGTTTGTCGGCTATTTACATAAAGAAAAATTTTTTTAAGGTTGAAGATGATAATTTGAAAAGTTGAATGTTAATGATAGTGTTCTGTTAAGAAAACATGGTACCCTTATAAAATAATGTGAACAATACGCATCTGTCACACCTTATTTTTTATGACAGACAAAATTACATTTTGTACACAGTCGTAAACCACCCTCGCATGGCTTCAGCTAATATATGCTTAAGTTTATGAATAGAGCACGCATCCGAAATAAATGTCATCAATTTTTATCTGGCATTTATTAAATTTCACAATAATCCCATTTTGTTGCTTTAGAGACACGTTTAGAAAAACATAGTTGATCGTATCAGGCGTTACTTTGCGGAAATTCATTATTATTAAATTACTATTATTTTACTTTGTGATTTTACTTTTGTAAAGTAATTTATTTTACGGTTACCACTCTGAAAATGCTCTGTTTCTGAGCGAAACACGTGTTGGTGACGGTATATATGTCGGTATATACTTTTATTTATTGTAAATGCATGTTTGCCTTTGTGGGAGGGAGGGAGGTTCTATGCATGTATAGAAATATATACCATCATACATTCGGCTCGCGGATTGTTGCGAAGTAAATAATTACTAATTGAATTGTAGAATAGCAGTCATTTTTTTTACTTGTTAAGAGGGCTTAACAATGTCCTTCCTAATTTTTATTTTCTATTTGCCACGACAGGACAGACAGGACAGGACAGGATGTAAACAGTCAGAAATAATGTCCCATAATATGTCATAAAATATAGCAATTATTGTTATTTTTTTTTTCATTGGTTTCAGCGTGATATTTGTATTATCATACAAATATAGAGAACCAAACATGTTTTGCATATCTATCGTATATGGCCAGTATGTCAATAGCAAATTTTACTAATAACGTTAAACTGATTGTACCAAATTTCAAACTAAGCAAAACTGGTGGCTCCTTCGTGGGTAGATGTGTAAATATTTATAACAAAATTCCATTAAAATTGACAGAAATACCATATTTAAAATTAAAAAAAACACACATCAAAGACATGTTTATGCCGAAAAGTTATTACAATCTTGATGATTACTTTCAGGATAAGACTGCTTGGACATGAGTTTAATATTAAGCCAGTTTAAGTGCGTTCTGTAACTGTGAGTAGGAAATAAACTCCTTGGGTGTTCTTGCCGCTTCTTCTTCTGGGACCACTCACGGTAGGGATTTGTTGAACCGACGGCGTAGTTTGACGTTCGAAAAGTGTTTGTAAAAACCGACTTCGAATAAATATTATTTCATTCATTCATTCATTAAAATTCGGTCCTGTTACGATTTTATTATTTATATAAATATTCGAGTTGGTCCAAGACTCAAAATATACCGTTTATAAATCATTAAATAAAACTGTACGGTATTTAGTATGTCAGGGATAATCGTGAATACGGTTGCTAAACGGCACATGGTACGTGACACGACTGATGTCAGCACCTTAACACTCGACAACTCGTTCTATAACGGAGGGTAGCTGATTGTCAGTCGATTTGGCCGACCTCACTTGTACATGTTTCAACCATGCTCCAGCACGACTAGTCTCCAGGCTTCTCTGCTGGAACTGTTGCACGTTCAGTTTGTAATCACCGTTAAGTGAATTCCTGTAGAAACGTTACTCTGCTCGATTTACCAATTATCTGCCCGCGAAGATATTTTACCATACCGCCAGCAATGCTGTCCATCCGCCAAGTATCTTATAAAAAAAAAATCATTGATAACTATAGCTACTGTTGTCTTTTGATATCTAACATATACAACACGCGCCGGTACAGTAATTACATATTGGATCGAAATGTCGGTAAAAAAACACAAAAATTTATAATGACCACGATGATATAAGTTAAACATCATTATGCAAGATAAGATAACATCATTTAACATTAAAAACGTATGCTAACAAATACATAACATTTTATGGGCTTAGCCACAAAGGTCATAACTGTTTAATGGACTTTTAGAGGATCGACTAAAATTATGTATTTCTTTCATCCTTCATGATTTAATAGATTAATCAGTTGGAAAGTCTATACTAATATTATGAGGAGAAAATGCGAAATTTGTGACTTTATGTACATGGGGAAAGTATTCTCCGGAAACCCGGCACCTATCCGAAACATTATTTTACTATTTTAGAAGTATATTATTAATATTATTATTAATTATTTTATTTTATTAATTATTTTAGAAGTATATTATAACGAGGTCGGTGCGGGTCGCTAGTTATTTTTATAAATTTTTATAAATATAAGTTATTAAAACGAATAGAAGCAATCATATCTGCCAGACCGCCTGTTAAAACATAGTAGTATTTCATAAAAGAAGTTGTTAAATATTAGATACGCTATGTCCTCAACGTCTCCTCTCAATAAAGATGCGAGATAAAACTACAGCAGCTATACATATTTTAATGACTCGGAAATAGCATTTCCCCCGTATTGCGTGTTCGGAAATACATTTTGTTGTAATTCTTAAATATCTTACGTTCCATTCTTTGTGCGATACAATATGAGAGTGATTTTCTTTTTACTAAATTTCGGACTCGAACTGGTTGTCTCACGTGACATAACGCTTTTTTTATTTTTCTGGTTGACATTCGCATCGTACTTGCATAAATAAAAAATTCAAATGAATTATATGTGTTGTATTAGCGAAATAGTGTTATTGTTTTAATTAAGTAATATTCATTTATTTCATATTTATACGATAACAATCGACAATTATGAAGTTTGTCCAAAGACATCAATAAACGGGACACAATGTTACTTATGGTTCTTTTCTAATTTCATGTCCCGGGGACATTTTTTACCGTCAAAATTTTTTATGCCAACCCAAGGCTTCATACATGGTGTTAACTGCTATGCAACAATACATATGTACATACATATATATTTTTTTATTTAAAACAAAGATAAAAATATACTCAGACGATATTGTATACAAAATTAAAATGTTACATTTGATTATATTAAAAAAATTAAGTTAAAAAACTTCATCCAAATTTTTGTCAGTATTGAATCGGTTGCCGCATTATTATTTCTATGTCATTTATATATTCATCAATACCATTATCCTTTAACTATAAGCTGAGCTTTACAGACATGTTAAAGGTTGAAAGGTATGTAAGTAAATTGCGTATCAACTTTCGAACCTTATTTCATTTTCTAGCTGTATCTTCATAAGGCATTGCCTCGTTGAATCGCTCAACTGATTCATCGATCTACGAGCAAGGTGACAACTGTCCTCCCCCAGGGCTCGTTAATACATTGAATTAACTGCCCGAAAAAATGCTCGAAAAGTCTCCTTGCATTAGATTTCTACAGCTCATTACGTACACCAAATAGCAGACATATAAAGCATTTATTGAGAATGGTATATTTCTGCTAAATGTGTGTTTCTGCATCGCTCGCCACTACAGCTGCTCTTAATGATATTTGAAGGTAACAAGGTGCCATAATGTCAACGCCAGTAACACTTCAGAATACAGTACAGTAACAGTACTTTCCATTTTGCCACGGAGTTAATGTCATTGTATCAAGTCTGTTGCTATCACCACATAGGATACGGTGCGGTAGTTAGGGTACACAGATATATTGATTAATCAATCTATTCTACACACACCAACATAATAAATTCATGATATCACACGACAGCTCGCGAACTGCGGTCGAGTCATTAGCACGCGGTTACTAGATTATTTCGGCGTAATATGAATATGATGGATTGGCAATTATGTGAGGCCAAAATGTCCGTTAATACAGTCTTGCTGACTTACATATTTTATGATATTGTGGCAACTTTTTATTACACATTAATTGTGTTAGGAAACATGTTGAAGTTATTTTAAATTCTTGCACATCTATATGCACAAGTGCCTCATTAAATCAATAGGCGCACGGCCGCTCCCTGGGTAGGGGTTTCCAAGAGCTGGAAGTTTTCTCGCTCATTACTTTAACTTTATATTCATCCTTGAACCTTCAACCTGCATTGGATTCTAAACTGGGTTGTCACTGCATAACAAACTTCGTGTTGACCCAAACACAAAGTTCATTAATGTAGATTTGCCGCCTCCGGTCTAAAACATGACACCGTGGAGTTAATAAACTAAAGATTTAGGCCAGAAACCCGCGATATTATATTGTGGAATTTAATATCTTTTAATGAAGATTTATTGCCAAAAATTAAATTCTTTGCAATGATTACATGCGGTCGGATGTACAATTATAATATTTCGTTTTGTAGTTATTTTTTTTGGACGCGAAAATATTACAAACAGCGAGTTTTAATAAAGCACGAACTCATATAATCTGCGAAATATTATTGCTTTTGTATTATATATAAGAAAATACTTAATATTTTTTATATTTTTGTTTTAGTTCGGGAATAGGATAGCAGTGCGATGCGACACATTTTAAGATTTACCTATCTGCGTCTTAGAATTAAAAAAGAAAACTCACCATTTATAATAATACGTTGTACGCCATACGATTAATTTGCATGATATTGTTAAAGGATCAAATGCTCTGGGTGACATGTATCTTTATAAATACTGGCAAACAATTTCAAGCTATTTTATGAAATATGAATATCATGTTTCAACTCGGAACATAAAAAGTTACTTTGTACAATAATGTATTTTAAATTCATAAATTTACACTGAAAGTTAACTTAATTCAAAGAGGCATATAAAAATCTCTTGTGAATCGCCAAAAGTCCCCCAGGCAAACAATACTGGCAAATATATTTCAAAGAGAAACTGTTATATATGAATATGGCTATTACTTTCAATATCGCTATTATATTTTCGATTACATTTATTATTCAATTTTAAACATCATTCAACATTTATATGTTCAACCTTATAGCTTACATCGTTTATAATAAACGAATATGTATAAATATTATTTACTCTGTTAAAGAGTATTTAAATAATCATACGTCTGTCAAGTAATGAATTAATTTAATATTTTAAACTCAGGACTTCTTATGCTTTACCCAATGCTAAAGGCGTCTAAAGCTAATTATAAGCAGCCTAAATGTAAATTTACAAACTTTACATTTAACATAGACATTTGAACATTTTTTGTTTGTAATTGTAAAAAGGATGATTGCCTATATTATTCAATTATCAAGTAATGAATAGAATTTGAAAATTAATCACAGGATGTACTACGTTACGAAAAGTACTTTTATTATAAAAAAGGTTGAATGTTGTCTATAGAAGGAAGGTGGATATTAGCTGTAACAGATGTGAATACATAGACTGAGATGAACATACGAGTACACACGTATGTGTATTCGTGATTCGCCCTTGGCTTTCGCAGTGTAGTCGTCGTTTGAGACTTTTCTCCTCGATTTTATGCAAAAAAAAAAATTAAGGACTATTATAATCAAATATATCCATCCAGTAAAACTTACCTTACCAGTTCCTGGATATTTAGGGTGGGCAGTCACGTGCGGCGAGAGCTGTCGCTCGCAAGCGACATAACCACAAACCACACACCGCAATGGAAATGACGGTAAATATTATAGTAATTTAAAAAATTTCTGTAAGGAATGAATATGAATGCGGATGGTCATGAATATGGCTACTAAACGGAACACAGCACGTGACCTGAGTGTTGGCAGTACCGTCCCTCTGACTCAACACTCCGCAAATCGGTCTATAACAAAGCCTAGCTAAGGAGCAGGCGTCATGTTTGAACCGTACTGAAGACTAGTGCCTGTCTGCCAAAAAGTGTTACACGTTTCGTTTGTAATTATTGTTAAAACAATGGATTCGTGTGGAAATGTTATTGTGCTTGAATTACCAATTTTGCTTAAAAAATGTCTGACCAATGCGCCAACAATGTTGTCCATCGTAATGAATAGAAAAAAAAACATATTAATTCACTTAAAATGTTGCAAACAAAAGTTCCAATAAATTAATGCTAGACCCAGTTTCACTTTTGATATCTGGACCACATCGTTTTATGATTTTTATGTAGGGTACAATCCATTGGGTTCCCAAGGTTCTCTTGTGATTGATGAAAGCATGGAGCAAATTACATAATTGCCGCAAGAGTCACAACTATTAATCTCTTTATTCTATACCAAAACAATATATGGATCAATAAATGATAAACAATATATGGATCATCGAGATAAAATTGAAGTACAACGATATGTAAGAAAAATAATCGTGTTCCGGCTGGGTGCTTGAGCCAGTATTTTCTTTCTTACCTTCTTCTCATTTCTTGGCCGACAACGCATCAAGGATACTTTTGGTCTTGCTGATGTGACTTACCATGAAGTGGGTCGTCTGCTTGTTTGTCGGCTATTAACATAAAAGAATCTATCACTTATTAAGGTAAAAGTCAACATACTTGTACATATGTTAGAAAAAATAAACAATTTTTTATTAGTTCAAGTTTCCAAGGACTCGTTTTCTCATATAACCTTCAGGGGCTATCCAAAAGCCGAACGTGACAGAAAGACTTTCTTTGAAAATATTTCTCTGTTATCATTCTCGTGTTGTCTGCTGAGTGAATTTCCGTTTGTTTTCGATTCGTTGCAGCTAGATAAATATTTATTTTCGGATATATATCCATGTTAACTGCAATGCCGAAATACCTAGAGTGGGAATGTACTTGTTAGCCTTTGAACCCCTGTATATCACACAGTTTATTTTATAACTAAATCTTTTTCATGAATCGCGTAATTGACTGGTAGAATCCGCAAAAAACTCTGAGTATTCGTTTTGGTGTTCAAACAGACGAATATTTTGCCTTACACTATAAAGTGATAATCACCTTGAAGCCTAGTGACCATGCCTGTCTGCCTGCTAGCGAGAGGTCCCGGGATCGATTCTGGGGCAGATATTTATGTAACAGATAAATGTAACAGATAATATTTAACAGATCGTTCTCTGGACAAAAGTGTTAGTAATGTCATATTAATGTACGTGCCTGCCACCAGCAGCAGGGAATCGTACCACGGGGTTATGAGATGTCATTAGAGATTAGTGTTGTCTTATTATTTTCTAAAAAAATTAAAAAATTCAATCTGAATTTGAATCTACTAAAAGATTAACGATCAATCACGTAACTAAATTTGAACATCATAATATACTTCGGGCTTTCTGAAGCATAAATACATTTTCGTAATGCGATCGTGTTATATTCGTGACACGGGTTAAAGCAACCTTATATGAAAAGGGCTTTTAACGTTCATTATTAGTTCACCTATAAAAAATTTGCCTAAACCTGTGTGCTTTAACCTAATTTGCAAGCAGTTGGATCTAACTTTTATGTTATCGTCTGGCTTCGATTCAACCTTTTTCAATATTTTTCTTCAAAACTCAATAAAAATTGACTTCAAAGAAAACAACTTGATTGTTTCAAGTTAAATTGAGAAGTTGATATAATTTTGAAGTGGGTACTCGTAATCATTTCCATTTTTCAATCACAGAGTTTTAACCATGACAAGGTAGGTATTAAAATTAAGAATAAGTTCTTTGTGGAGCAACCAAAAGTCGTACTTATGATTATTTTGTACGTCAAATGAGATAAAATATTTGTAAGGTGCAATCAATATCAGGATATCCAAATCTCTGTCTGTCTAAGCGTTGTTTTAAAAACCACAAAACAAATTCTAATGCGATTCTAACAGAAAGTCAGAATAATTCACAGGACAGCTTACTGACTATCGATATAAGAATCATATTTTTGTAAACGAAAAGTAGTTAATTTTTTTTAAATACTCGTACCGCTTAACGTAAGGTATAAATAGTCTTTGAATCCGTAATAACGTAAGTGTTTCCCGGTTAATTTCAATATTGTCACTGAACGATACATAGCCATACAGTGAGAGTCAATAGCAAGTGAAGGGATTATATAGAATATTAAGCCACTATAAGCAAACTCCGAGATAACATTGGGTTCATACATCAAAGATTACTTTTTAAAAGTATAAGTGGCGCAATATTTTGTCTAGACAGAGTTAACAGTTATTTTGTTTACCAACGAGATCTATCTGTCAGCCTTTTAAAGACCAGTGCTGGATCTCCCCTCACTGGCGCGACTCCGACCGACGACCAACTGCGCCCTTTGAATCCAACGTCTCGGCGTTGTTTTCTTTGGATCATCAGACTTGATTCGGCTCAGGATCATAAGTACGATATTATGTCATCACAAACTTTAAAATTACCGCCCCGCTGCTCAATCAACACAACAAAGCAATCTACGTTTCCATTGAAGCGAACACAAGTGAACCTGAAAGGAGACATGCAGAAATCGATTAATCACACTGGTTCAAATCCACATTTCGTCTCTGTTCCGCTAAAATGGAAACAGTCATATCGGAGAATAGAGGATTGTATCACAATTGATGGAATGCGGAGTGTTGAGGCTTAGAGAATTATGAAACTATGGAGATGTTGGAGTAATTATTTTTGCAATTATTACTTTTTGGAAATCCATTGCAGACATCTGTACTATGAACTAATTTGCACGGTGCTAGTGTGAATTGGTAAATATTTTATTTATTTATAACCATAATCAACCTCGTTTTAGCTTTCAGATACATATAATCGTCATGTTTCAAAATCGAAAAAACTGTTACAAATTTTTATCAGGCGTTTCATGACAAATCGTAAAAAATTTAAAGGAAATATACACTTTTGCATCTTTTTAAATAAGAAAGCCTAGACTAAATATGAAATGAATTGGCTCCTGTTACTGCTTTATTGCTATGAAGAGAGCTATGTTAGTTATTTTTCTGCACATTAATGAAATGCGTTGACGAACGAGAGTTACCAATATAATATACAAAATTCGGTGGACTTTGCTAAAGTAACAACAGACTGACCACATGGTACGAAAGACCAATGATCGTTGGGGAACAAAGTGCCTCGAGTTGTGACTTGCCTTGGTAAAAGTACATCCACCAGTTAGACTGATGACCTGAAATAGACTGCGGATATTCGCTGTATTCAAAAGCGCAGGACGGTTCAATGTAGCGTAAATTAAGAGAGACCTATATTTGATAGCGGACTTCCAAAAGTTGGCAAAAGTTAGAATAAACTGTTTTATTATCAGTACAAATGTTTTTAATTAAGATTACATTATATTACTGTCACATACATCTAAATCTATTTAAAATACGTCATCTAATAATTATGATACGCATTTCATAAGCTTATCTTGCCTCTGTAGTGATTCAATTTAACTGATAAACTATTGTCAATACAAATATTTCTCCAGTTATAACAAGCCTTCGCAAAGTCAATAAACATGACCAATGCAAAGATACCATACAATTTACCACTTTATATTGTATGTATTAAGGCTTATTGTCAATTATGTCACCTCGTATAGAGTTGCTAAGCCTTACAAGTCATAAGTCTTCTTATCGGATTGCTGTTAATTGAACTTGACTCATCTCAATAGCATCTGTCGAAAGTTTCAAAAGCTTCTGTGTAACAGCCTCAACAATATCGTAAGTTGTTAACAATTTATTTAATTAAACTCGTCAAACAACAATGTATATGAAAATATGATAGGCTTGTCTGTGGAATGAGTTGTACGCAACTTAGTTAATTGTTATACTTTTGTTACCTATGCTGATATTATAAGAGAGAGCCCAAATCTTATGTATGTATGCGAAAGGTAATCTCTGGAAATAAGGTACCTGTTTCATAAATTCTTTTACCATTTCAAAAATACATTATTCAGGATAGACATAGGATATATATAATGTATATATAGTTGTTGAACCCGAACAATGTCGGAGCGGCCTTGTTCTTAGAACCATTAAAACCTCACAAATCAGATATCATTATATTTGTCACCATAATCCAAAATCATTAATATTGACGTGAAAGTTTTCAACATCCACAACTTTTGAACGGGTCTTAATAATCAAAAATATCCATAAAAATTTAGATTTGGGTTCCGACACATGTCTGACCTTTGAAAATAATGTAAAAGTTATTCTCGGTGTATTGAAATAAATTTAATTTTAAAAACAATTTATTAACTTTTCAACCAGTGCATTTAATATTTTCTTTCCTTAAGATCTAATTTCAGATTTTCGTACTTCACAATTTTTACTAATGGCTTTTTTTTAAGAAGCAAAACTTCATAAGATTCCTTACATATTTCTAAAAAAGTATTCAAAATATTCTCCAAATTGGGTTAAGTCTACCAAACCAGCCTTGATCGGCGTAGTTGTATTATAACCTACCATATTTTGAGAGGAGATTCAAACCCAGCACTGTTGACAGTTATGGGTTGAGATTGGTAGAAACTACGGAGCTATTCTGCCAAGTCTGAATCGACTTTTTGAAAGAACAATCAATTTTTATTACGATCTGATTATGAGTGTTCAATATTTAAAAACAAATATATTTGTTGAAGCAAGTAAAGCTGTATGCCGCTGGTTGTAAAATAATGTCGTGAAAATAAATGCCTGGTGTTGGTAGATAATCGAACAATAAGTCTTTGTTGCGTAAAAACCGCTCTGCCGCGAGGCCCGCGTATCGCAAATTATAAGAGACATCATGAGACTTTGTTATTGCATGCAATTATTATTACACAATGGAATATAAATGTATCTTTACTATAGCAATATCTGGTGAATGAGCTGATGGATCACATGATGGTAAGTGGACACTTCCGATACACATCTATAATACCAGAGACACCATCCTTACCAGTCAAGAATGAAGCTTTAATCTGCTCTATATTTTAACTAGCAATCAAACAATACCACAAACAATTCAAACAAATCACGATTTATTTTAGAAGAACGGTGGTAGCTAATCAAGTAAATATTTTTGAATAGCTGACGAACTAAGTGACTGGCCATCTGATGGTAAGTGGTCACAGCCGCAAATAGACGTCCATAATTCCAAAGGCATCATCGACATGTTTTTAACAAAACGATGGGAGCTCCGATGATTACTGGCCCTTCCGCTACTGCAACTGTGACATATAAAAAGTTCCCAGTTGATTCTTCTAAAGGGAAGGTGGTAGTTGGACAGGCCGGTAAAGAATCCTACCACCATGCATGAACACCGCCGGGATTAGACAGGGTGGTACAGTTCAGCGACTTCTGACAGGAAGTACCGTTCGCCACAGCCTAATCAATTGTTTGGCAAGTTGAACTCGAGATCAGGAAAGTTAACTTCAGCTCAAGATTGGATAACGTCCCTTAAATCATAAAATAACCTTACTACCCTGCAAGCTCTACATCACTATCTCATGATTATGAACCATAGCGACAGTATTAACCAGTAACTCAAATAAAAGAAGCCTAACGCTATTCGCCCTTTCTTTGTTCAGCTGGATGAAGAACGGACAAGAGAAATTGGATGGTTAATGGATTGTTGATGAGCAGCGGTAACCACTAAAATCTGGTGACCAGTTGGTTTACGTGGAATAAAATAGTTCACGTCAATTAAAAATATTTTTTTAATGTTCAACAACATTTTAATAAAAATGAAAATGTTATAAAATCATCGAAAGTCAACATTTTCGGCAATTATATGCTTGAACGATTCGTATTTATATTTTGAATGTACATAAACAATGTTATTCTTCCAGCGAACCGGTCAGTTTTAATCACAGGAATTAAATAATTATGATTGACACTGCAATACCGTTGTTATTCATGCTCAAATTATTACGTTTCATGTTTTCACTACCTACGAGTAGATTGTGTTAAATTATTTCATAGTATTCATACACAGTCATGATTGTTACGTAAGGTTTTATTTTAGTTCAGATATATTTGTAGGATGATATGTTATTTGAAGGTGAAGACGAGCAGAGATAGGGTGTTTGTTTACAACTAACTCAATCGCTATTAGTACATTTTGCTGAACATTTTGCTGCTGGTCATGTTAGAGATCGCTGGGATCGGTACCGCTCAGTTTAATCCGAAGGTTTCATGGTTGCAGGTCTCTTTATATGGATGTCTAGCTATCTCTCTCCTACACCGATGTCAAATAGAAGGAACCAGGTGCCATGGTTCCTATTCCGTTTTTTAGCTCAGTGAGCAGGTGCATTTAATACATATAGCGAACGAGCACTCAAGAAGTTATCCCGTTATCGCTCAACTTCCAACAACATCTGAAGTTGTTTATCTTGATCGATCTCTTATGATTTACCCAGGCCACCGAACTGTACGCGATTCCACGTTACGTGACCGAAATATCCTAAAACATCTCTACCATGCTTATCATATTTCAAACTACATTTTCATGGTATGCATCGAATCTCTTACCCTAAAGTATTCGGAGAAAATTCATTTTATAATATCGATATTGAGGTCAAAAATCAATTGCGAACAAACACAATTTGCGTTTTAAATTTCCGATACAAAGAATTTTAGTTTAGGTTTAATTGAAAACCAACTAAAAGCTAGTAGAAATAGAGTTGAAAATCGGTTGGTTGAAAAACGTGTCAAAGAAGATAGGAGGCTCTCTGATTTCATTTGAGAACGTCATTGGACGTTTAAGCGAAAATGTTTGGAATAATTATGAATCTGATAAGTTCCGGTAGCGCAAAAAATTTGGAAAAAATTGTTAGCAGATAAACGAGCAAATGGGCCACCTGAGACTAAATCTCTAATATGTTGCCAATTGAAAAGTAGGTAAGGCGGAGTTTGGGTAGCAATCTATGTGCAAGCTACTTTTTCACACAAGATTATCTCTGCCTCCCGTCGAACTACTCTGAAGATGCTGAGTACTTGCTAGTGGAGATTGATGTGAAGGGGATTAAGGTATCGCTAGGAGTAGTATACTGTCCTCCTGCTATTGGTTATTTTGCGACATTAAAAGACGTTTTTGTCTCGTTTGGGTCTTTGTATGCTCATTGCATAGTTATGGGTGACCTCAATACTGATTTATTAAAAGACTACTCATCATTCCGTCAGTACCAAATCCACCTGGATCGATCATATTTTTACAGCAGCTCCCAATCGTGTTTACAGACACGGACTGCTTCCAGCGCCAGGTTTCTCACGCCATGGATTCATATACTTATCATATAAGCTTGAAACTCCTAAATATCATACTACTATCGTTCAGATACGAAACTTTCGCAATATTAATATCAACAAACCCATTAACGACGCCTCTGGCATTGACTTATGTAGGGTGGTAGCGCAGGGTTTACAGTAGATAGTAAAGTCTCAATACTCAACAATTTCATTACTAACCTGTATGATGCACACACACCCAAGCATAGTGTCAGATTGAAGCGAGCGCCGGCTTCTTGGATGTCAAAGGGAGTCTTACTAGCGATGCGAAAACGGTACCGGGCTTTCCATGTATTCAAGCAAGATCGGTCGGTCGAAAACTGATCTAGATTCAAGACAGCTCGAAACTGTTTTAATCAGATGATATGAACAGCCAAACGCCGACATATCCATGATAATATTTAAAATTCTTCTTCCGCCGATGTATGGAAATTTCTTACAACTCTTGGTATCACTAAAACACCATCACAAGATTGCGATCATTCTTTAACTCTTGATGCTATAAACACTCACTTTATTTCCACTTATTTAATGGACCCTGCAGTCTGATATCAAACTCTTACTTCCATTGCGTCAATGCTACATGTTTCTATCCCAACCTTAAATTTTCAGCAGTGAACCAAGCTGACGTATGAAGGTGATCACATCAATTAAATCGAAAGCTGTAGGATGCGAT
The DNA here is from genome assembly GCA_003671415.1 of Megathymus violae. Taxonomy (NCBI): domain Eukaryota; kingdom Metazoa; phylum Arthropoda; class Insecta; order Lepidoptera; family Hesperiidae; genus Megathymus; species Megathymus violae. Next base: position 264,243 of record PDGT01000028.1, read on the forward strand.
GATATTGGCAGGGCAATGATATTACCAATAGTGAAAAATATCTTGCCAATTGTTAGACATATTATAAACTCGTACCTACAAACAGGCCAATATCCTAGTCTTTGGAGAAAAACATACTTGCAACCTCTTCCAAAAACCCCAAATCATTTTCTACCTAACCATTATCGCCCAATCTCTATATTTCTGTTCCTATCAAAAGTTTTGGAAGCTTGTGTACATAAGCAAGTCTCTACTTTTGCTCGGAAATATAACCTGCTGAGTGCTTATCATTCGGGGTTTCGCCCTGGTCATAATACCACTACCGTCTTAATAAAAGTTACTGACGATATCCCTTATGCTTTGGATAACAGGCAAGTAACAATTGTGGTTCTTATTGATTTTTCAAATGCTTTCAATAAAGTCAACCACGAAATCCTTCTTTCTATCCTTTCTTATCTTAATTTTGCTCCTACTGCTCTTATGTGGTTTTCATAATATCTTCGTGATCGCCAGCAGTCGGTCTGTTTAGGACAAAGTTGTTCATGTCAAAAGTGTCCATTACTGTTTTCGTTATTTATTAACTCAATCACATCTGTTATCGATTGCTCGTACCGTCTGTATGCGGATTATTTCCAACTGTACGTACATTCCTACATTGACGATGTCCATAAAGCCATTGATATTTTGAATTGTAATTTAAATTCTATTAGAGCATGGACAGAATAACTTGGAGTAACCGTTAATCCTCTAAGTGTCAGGCCCTCCTGGTGGGTAGTTCAAGACTGTTAGCGAGGATCGACGAAATGAATTTGCCACGTATTTTTTATAATTACATTGCAATTTCTTTCTCTGGTAAAGTGAAAAATCTTGGCCTTCATATGAATAAATGTTTTAACTGGCGCGAGTAAATTTATGCAGTATGTCAGAAGGTAAATGGAATCCTTTAACCGCTTTACCGCCTGAAGAAGTTTCTTCCATATCATACTAAACTAAGTGCACAGTCTTTTTCAACCTGTCATTGACTATGTGGATGTTTGTTACCCGGACCTAACAGATGAGCTTCTTAATAAATTAGAACGCCTTTTAAATAACTGCATCAGATTTATTTTCAACCTTCGTAAGTATGGCCATGTTTCTACCTTCCGAAGCCAGTTAAAATGGCTTACTATTCAACAAAGGCGAAACTCTAGAATTCTCTTGGTTTTGTATTCTATTTTACATGATTCCTTTTCTCCTTCTTATCTAATGGATAAATTTCAGTATCTCTGCTCAACATCTAGCTTTAGGTACGTCTATCTAGATATGTAAAAGTCTCTCTTCCGCCATATAATAGTGGTTTTTTCGGTAATTCTTTCACTGTTCAGGCGATACTGCTATGGAATATCTTACGACTTAACATCAGAAACTCTCCTAGTAAGAATGTTTATAAGAGATTATTGCGGGAAAATTTGTTGAACGTATCTCTCAATTCGTCTCTGAATTCGCTTAAAAGGGTGCACTTTGATAATTAGGACTCCAGCCCAAAAATGGGCGCAGCAGTCCATATTTGGTCAGACTTATACTTTGTAGAGCACTAATCAAAGTTCTAACTAGAGTTCTAATTGAGTACGCAAAATTTATTTGGGGCTAGATAGGTCTTATTCTCTGGATAATGGTCCCTAAACTGGACTTCTTTTGTAATGCGGATGCCTTAGATGCCAAATATGATCCCTATGAAACAAATAGTGCAATTTAACTGTACTTACTGAGTTATGTTTAAATAAAATAAAAGTGAACTACAATAGGTACATATCAATCAGTATGAACAAAATAAGCGTACACTATCTGTCACTTAGTTGTCAATGTCACTTGAAAAACGTCTGTCATCATATTTCTATTTCATAAAATTTAATTAACTGTCCTCCTTTAAGATTTAAGTACTATGATAAATAATATAATGCAAGTAATTTTGCTAATATAAACTGTTATCATACATGATATTTTCTGATCCGAGATTAGTCCAATTTAACCACTACGTGACACAAGTTTCTGCGTTGACCACTAAAATAGTTAACCAACCAAAAGTGGCAAGTTAATTCATTGTGGAATATTTCAGAATGTTCCTTAATAAAGATATTAGAAGAATATAATACTAGGTATGGGAATTCAGCCAACCCACATTTGACTACTGTGCTGGAGTATGACATTCACAATGCAAGAGAAGATCCTAATGTAGCGCTGTGACAATTGTTGAATATGACGGTAATGAGATCTTCAAATTAAAATATTTAATTCAAAATCAAAAAAATAATTTTTTTAGGTATTTTTTCATCTCGGCACAGCTCACTGATAACTCGGAGATCGATTAATCCGTTCGCATAACAACTTTTTTATTTGAAAATCTAATGCCAAATGTTTCTATTTTTTATAACATGTGTGCAATATATTAAACACGGATTAAATTTCCCTTTTCTTATCATTTCTTACAGTGTTATTTGAAGCACAAAAATAATTAAACGCTACATAAGTCCTAAGCAGATCGTAGAACTTGCTGCGTTTCATATACATATGTCACGTTAACCAGATTCCACGCCTTAATATGGAAAATACTGCTGAAATTTTCGGGCGACATTCAAGAATTCTGTCATTTTATGCACTTGGTTAGAGTCTGGACCAATTTAGTTGACGTTGGCAGTTTCTTGTTAGAGTACTGCAGCGGCAGTCTTTATTAGAACTTTCAGTATTCGTATAGTTTAAAAAACATATTGTATAATTTTCTAACGCGGAATTTTATTTTATGATCGTAAAAAATGGCGTATCCTCCGTCCGCCCTTAAGGCAACCTTCCCTGCGTTGCAATCTGCTGAAAGAAACTAGACTATGACGTGATTAGATTCCGCAAAGCCCACCACCATTCTGCTTGAGTCACCCGCCAAACGACCATTGGCGGCGGTGAACACTTACCATCAGGTGGCTCGTCTTCGCGATTGTCGGTTATTCATTTAAAAAAAGATCGTTTGATTATATAGTCGCTGATCTCTACACCACTTAACTTAATCTATACTAATTATATATCCGCCTGGATAACAAGATTCTTAAAATGCGTTTCATTTGTAGTAGCTTCGAAATAGTTTACAATCGGATTCTTTATAAGTTCTCCATAATTTTCTGAAAGTCGTGTGAAGCCCCAAAAGCTCTCCATAATGTTCTTAAAGGTGTATGAATCCGAAATGGGCTAGCGTAGTGGACTATGGCGTTGACCATTCTCATTATGTGAAGAAACCGGAACCCAGATAATGTAATGAATTAATTACAGGAAAGCAACTTTTTTAATTATGGGGTATCTAAATATTTACCATTGATACGCGATTTTATCTCCTTAGCTATTGCTAACATCTATTGACATTTCTTCTTTAGTCGCCTACGTTAAGAAGAATTAATTATTTTTAATTAATTATTTTTTGTATTAAAAAGACCAACCAGTCAGCCTGTCCATCATCTGTCAGTCAATTAGTATTAAAATTGTTACTAAGCACATGTACGTAATAAATGTCAAAATATCTCAAATCTTATCGAATTATGTAGGATGACGTGTGAAATTCTTGTAGGTAGAAGATAATTTAGTTCCGACAAACACATTGATGACAAGGACGCCTGGAAATAATAGGGCCCGATACATTCCGCGGAGGTTAGAAGCTTTCTTTGTAATTATTTCATTATTGATTTCAAATATGTACTAAGAAGACTCTTCCGTTGTCTTTGTCGACCCTGTAGCCCTGTTAGTAGTAAACCCTACCTGCCGAACGAAGAGTCCCGGGTTCAATGCCAACCGAGATAGACATTTTTTGTAACAAATAAATATTTATTCTCGGGTGTTTTATGTACGTCCATACCGCCCGCAACACATAGAATTCTAGTTCGGGAGCGTGAGTGTGTGAACGTTTAATTTAGCTAAATTTCTTCACCTCAATGATTTCATCTGAATCTCCTTTTTCGAATAATAAACAAAATATTGAATTAAGAATATTTATATTATACTGAGAGCCAGAAATAAGAAGATTAAAAATAAATTCAATTGTTTGTCTTCAATTAATTCAGTTGTTTCTCTTTGTAAGATATTATAATGAGTATGTAAGTATTTTGAGATACAAACCTAAACATCTTGTTACTAAAAACAATTAAAGTACGAAGTATTTACAAAAACATCGATTAACCTACCTGTCCTGCCTAAACATTTATTTCAAATTAAATGTCTGAATGTCAAAAATACTTGAAGCGTTAAAATGACTTAAAAGACCCTTTAAAATAATTAAATTACTAATCTACAGCTAAACAAATTTCAAGGGTTAAATTTCCTATCAGTCTCCTATACATACAGCCAACACTCTATTAGCGATAAGCGATATAACGTAACATTTTATCGTAGTTAAAAACAGAAATAATTTATCGGGCAATAAGCGTATCTTAATTTAAATATAAATGGCTTAACCAATTATAACATTATTTATTAATTATTCAACCATAAAAAATATCTCGATTAACTCTAATAACGGGTGTTCAATAAGTCATTATGCAGTTCATAGCTTGTCGTACTAAAGCCATGGAAGTTATAAGAGATGCGGGCAGTGATCCACTTGAAGTTTAAAAACAGTTGCACACGTTTCTGCATGTTTTTGAACAAGCTGGGCAGAGCATCTGGCATGATGTTCTGAATGTGACGTGTCAGTGCAACTTGGAATTCTTGTATGTTGTGCGAATTGCCTTTATAGGCTTTTCCCTTCAACGGTACCCCATAGAAAGTAATCCGATGGAGCTAAGTCGGGGAACGCGGAGGCCAAAGTCCTCGAGAGATGATGCGGTCACCGAAGGCGTTGTTTAAAAAGTTCATCACCTTGTGAAGTCGCTCTATCCTCCTGGAACCTGGCGTTCCCAATTTCGTCCTCATTAGGCTCCAGATTTCAGGACTAATATTTCTGCATTTTGGTGTCCTGGAAAAAGATCGGCCCATTGATGCATTTACGGGTCACGGTGCACCAAACACCAACTGCATAGTTACTTTCTGAACAGCCTGTATCACTGTGGAATTAGCTCTGTATTTGATTTGTGAGATTACAGAGTTTTATCTTCATACTCGTGTTTCGGCTCAGTTACAACAAGAACCTCGCAATGCTCATCGTATTTGCTTAATTTGAATCGGGCTTAATGAAAATATGCTGCTGTGATCAATTTTTGTATTTTTATTTATTAATGAAACAGTTTATACATTTTACGATTGATGTTTGGAAGGTGATAAAAATAGGTAAATTATTCTATGGGGCATGAATACCGACAATTAGCGAATACTAACAATAGGAAACTAATGTCATTGCTTCGTTCGTTAATCAGCAAAAGTACCAGGTACAGTGAAGGTTGTAATGTCAAGGATGGATGGCTCCCTCAAAAATAGATGATGTATTCAAAAATAGGTGGAGTAATTACCCCAAAAGGGGTAGTTACACATTTTCGTAAATTGTGTTTACGACAGAAACCCCGCTTGTCCTTTTAACAGTTGAACACATTAAAAAGTTTCATAAAATTATAATCTGTTCAGCCTAACGAACCTCTCTCACGGGCTGTTTGCTTAAATGCATTTGTGGTTATATATAATTTTAAGACCCTATTTGGAATTAATGATTGTTATAACATAGAAATAAATTGTTACTAGAGTAACAATTTTAATAATAGTTAATTTTAATATATGCTACTCCAGTAACAATTAATTGGATTATTTGTTATTGGACTATCAATTATTGTAGGTACAATTATATTGTGTGTTTTTTGTCTCATCTTATCGCTTAGGATAAATATTGTCTGTTTAAGGCAATTAAAATAAGACAAGAAAAATTGTATTATATGTGTGTATAATTAGGCAGCTTATATTATACGGCGTTAATACCACATCTAAGGTATTGTGTTTTGTTGTCTTATGTCTTGTTACGTGTAAATAATTTAAGACCTTTGTTAATTATTATTGCTTATTTGTATTGTAGTGAGCCATTAATGCAAGGGAGAGACGTTCCCTTTCTTTTGCATGAAGTTGAGAACGACGTGTGTTTTACAAATACTTGTGTAAGATACAGGTTCGACTATCACATGTAAATTGATTTTTTGCAAAAAATCATTTATTTTTTAAAAACTCTAATCAACCAACTGTATACCATCACTACAATCACCTGAAAACAATTGCTAAAGAAAAGCTAAAAGAAATAAATGTAATTTCGTCTTAAAAAAGAATTGTAATTTCATTTTAAAACAATTGTTTCGTAGAAAGGCCCATCTTATTTTCTAATGACCAAATTGGTATCTCAGTCGTTCGCGAATAATTCATTTTGAAGCAGACCGATGGTAATAGCCTGAATTATTTTGTTACCTACTAATAATCTTGAAGGGCCAGTTTTTCAGACGAGAAGCTTCCAACGGTACAACAGTTTAATATTACAACCAATTTTACTTATAGCTACCAAGTTCTAAACTTGTTATAGGAACAAATTGAGTCGTTATTAAATATTGAACTAAAGCCCCGCAGGCGAGAAACGGACATCACCGGGCAATAATATGACATCTGGTGCCTCTTTGGAGGCCAATCGTCACTCTAGTCAAATACAAGTTGACAAACATAGCTTTGATTATAGAGATCTTTCGTATTACAAAGAAGATGAAGACTTCTTTTATATCATCTACGTCATTGTTTGTCTAGGATTTTTTATGCCCAATTCAATTCTAATAGTAACTACTCTTTTGCGGTAGATGGGTATTTTACTTACCAGACTATGAGGGTTGGTGTAAGGGCTTCACACTGACCCGTTCTCAGGCGATACAAATTAAGATCCGAGGTACTCGTGAATGGAAATGGATTTCCCATTTAGAATCATTCGAGAAATGTTTTAAAGCTGATTTGGTCCCATTCTAAAACATAGATAATAAATTTGTTCCTTGCTTCATCCTACGACTCACGTTATCTTATCTTATAGGTCGTTAAGGTCTCTACCGACCTCGTCTACAGGGTTGCCAATAAATAATAAAATAAATCGAATCTAATTACAGACCCGATTTGGGATCGATAAAGAAGCTAAAACATATTTTTTTGAAATGACTATAAATATTGATATATGTCGTAATTATACCTTATATTGGTCAACATCTATATGACATTATATGCTTTATGATTTATTCAAGGGCCTACAGTTAGAATAGAAATACAGACATAGGTAGTATAAAAGTTCTGTAAAGAGATTAGTAAATAGATTAGTAATTTTAGGTGTTTTTGTGGCTATTATTACAACCCACAATTGTTCCACTCATTAGTAGTGTGCACTGGCTCGGGTTGTTTCTTATAGTTAGAGCCATTAAAGCTACAACTTTCTACACACTTTTGAGAATATTCGGAGAACTCTCAAGTAGGCAAGTTTCCTTATGATGTTTACCTTTATTGAAACACGTGATACTTTGTAATATGCACATATTTGAAAACTTAGATGTGCGTGCAGGATTTGAACGCAAGTTCCCCGTTTGAATGACCCGTATAAATGTTTCTAATTCGTATTACTAAAACATTCAATTACAAATATCAGTGTTTTTAATAACAATAGTATATTTATTTTTACATTTACTAGCGACCCGCCCTCGCTACGGAAGACTTGATCATTAAATTCATTAATAGTAACGCACCCAAAACAATTGTCAATCATTTCCATACGGCATTTTATAAATTTTTCACCTTCACCCCATTCGTTTCTAATTGGTGAAAGTTCGTGTGCTTTAATAATTAATCGTTTTTGCGATTGAATAGATATTAAAGACAGACATAGACTTTATTCTATCTAGCGAATATATTTGTAAAATTTCGATACAAAATTCCCTTGTATCTTTTTTCTATAAATAAATGTGAAAAACCATTGTAGGAAAATGATAATTATTTGTGTATTATTTGCATCAGGGTCTCATTATTTATATATAATTTAATGTGAATTCTTAAGTAAATAATGATTAGTCTTGGACGTTATAGCGCTGTGTAATTTTGAATTAATTATTGTTTAAGAGAAAAGCAATCAAGTTTATATAACCCTTATCAGTTCGAGATAATTAAATTAAGATCTTATCATAGACAGAAGCATTGATAGCAGCTGAATTAAACGTCGGTTTTCAGGGGATCCGAGTTCGAATCATGCACCTGTACTTTGTTGGAGTCATTTGCGGAATAGAGTTTAATTATCAATTGCTTCAACGATGGCAAACACCGGCATACTTGAGAGCTTTCGATAAAGTTCTAACTTCAATAATTCAATTCAATTTTGATAATATGATAAAATAATCATCTAAGTGCGTCGACGTATCGCATCACATACGTACTACTTCACGAACTTTTATCATTTTTATACCTTATAGTTTTGATTCCATACTACATTGTTTCATTAGGTCTTAAAAATGATTTATAAAAATAGTTCCACTCACAGCCAATAGATGGCGTTAGTAAATGTTTTCCTTAGTCGCACTACTGCGTGTATCTTGTAGATTGCATAAAAAATTAAGTAAATATACACATATACAATACATTACAAATGAATGAAGAAATATAATTAATACATGATTTTTTCCTAAATATTGAATAACATATCAAGTTTAATGAAAAGCGAAGAGCGGAAATTATCACTCGAACCTGTCAACGTCTTGATATTAAAATGACAGAAGCACGCAGAAAAATTATTGAATATTTTTCTTCTTTACTGTGAACATTTAAAAGAGGGCAATTATATCAAGCCTTAAGATTTTCTACATTGAAGACACTCGTCATTATTTGGGTCATTCGTCTAAATCTTTACTTTGAGTCTTACATGTTACAACAAAACAAGATTTAAATACCTCTATGAGCTAAAATTAATTTAATATGAGTTAAAATTAAATTTGAGCTAAAATTAGATTCGGCTGGGAGGGGGCACTTTAAATTGTCGCACTCATATAATACTGTTAAATGTCAGTCGTTACAAAGGTGACAGGCGTCAGACGTAGAGTAGATTAGGATTTTTGACTCTCAGATTAGCGTTGTCACTCCACAAATCAACACTAGAGAAATGTAATAAATTTCGCTTCAAGCATGCAGAAGCAAGTACGAACAGACACTTCTGGCCGAGCCAACGTTTATCTTATAATTAATTGCTACGTCCACTTATAATTAATTACTAAACCTATTGACTAAATCCAAATGAGGGTGTCGTCAAGATTACAATAATTTTTACAAGTTGATGTGCTTGACAATCTAAAACACCACTATAAAATGAGATTGTAGTCAAGCATTAACTATAACGTATATAAATATATAAAAAATATTTTCAAAGCTTAAAAAATAAAATTAAAAATATAATACTTTTAAGCACTAATAGATATTAAATCGTAATACTCAATTATATCTGTTTTTTAATGTAGACGTGGTTGCTGCATAGGTATTATCATTTTATGCTAATATATCATACATTTTTATTTATGATGTTTTAAAAGCAGCAACCTTTTTTTTTAGCATGATATAATAGGTTGGGGAAAAAGTATTTTCGCATTTTAGTATGTATGAACATGTAATAAACTCTCTTTGACTATACCATTTGCATCTGGCCGGTTTTGGTATCATTAAAAAGTATAAATGTTAAAGAAGATCATTTCAAATTCAAATTTGGAAAATGTGTGGTTTTCATTTGTTTTGCTTACTGTTGGGATGAGTGAGTGTAATGAAGAAATTCGCTACGTTTTAAAATTATACTACAAAAAAGACAAAAATGCAACGCAGGCCGCGAAAAAAATTGTGATGTTTATGGACCTAGTGCAGTGGCTGTGAGAGTAGCACAAATTGGTTTAAGCGTTTTCAATCCGGAAATTTTAATGTCAAAGATGCACGTCGCTCTGGTCGCCCTGTCACGGATAAAATGGATGCCATTTTTGAAAAAGTGTAGCAAGATCGGCATGTCAGTAGTTACGACGTAGCTGAAGAACTGGAAATTGATCACAAACAGTTTGACGCATTTGGACAAAGCTGGGTACACAAAAAAGCTTGATATTTGGGTGCCACAAGAACTCACTGAAAGAAACCTCATGAACTGTGTCCTCATTTGTGATTCTTTATTATAACGTAATGAAACCGAACCATTTTTGAAGAAGCTGATAACTGGTGATGAAAAGTGGATCACGTACGACAAGAAAGTGCGAAAAATGTCGTGGTCAAAGGCCGGTCAAGCTTCACAGACTGTGGCGAAACTCGGGTTAACTCGCAACAAGGTAATGCTGTGTGTATGATGGGATTGGAAGGGCATCATTCATTATGAGCTGTTACCGCCAGGCAGAACCATCGATTCTGAACTCTACTGCGAAAAACTGATGAGACTAAAGCAAGAATTTGAGAGAAAGCGGCCGAAATTAGTCAATAGAAGGGGTGTGACTTTTCATCATGATAACGCTAGACCTCACACATCTTTGGCGACTCAGCAAAAACTAAGAGACTTTGGCTGGGAGATGATGATGCATCCACCGTATAGCGCGGACCTTGCGCCTTCAGATTTCTACCTGTTTCGGTCTCTTCAGAATTCTTTAGGCAGTGTCAGGTTAACATCACGTGAGGACTGCCAAAACTACTCGACGCAGTTTTTTGATCAGAAACCCCACAATTACTATAGCAATGGGATCATGTCCCACAAGTTGGCAAAAAGTTATCGAACAAAATGGTACTTATATACTTTAGTTAAATTTAAAAAAACTTTATTAAAAAATGTTTTGAATTGTCATAAAAAATGCGAATAGACTTTCTCCCCAACCTAATAGTTTTTACTCCAAAGTTAATCGTTCTAACTGTGCACAGGTTATCCTGATGAAATATAATCTAGATATCCTTAAATCAAATTTTTTCTTTCATTAAAATACTTTTAATGGTGAAAGGTAAGATCTAAATGGTAGTATGTAAGTCTCTCACACAAAGACACGATTTAAAATTTTGAAAATACGTAAAATTTTTCAAAAGAATTACGAAATACTTTTACTTTAAGATTACTTACTTAAAAGAATTAAGTAATTGTAAATTTCGAGTAAGAATTTCTATCTGAAAGGTGTATGAATTTTACTAATCTTAATTTGGCCAACGTGCTTGAGTAAACGTAAAGTCCATTCCCTCGCATTGTGAGTGGAATCCCGAGTCCAACTGAGGGACTGTTACAAATCTGCATGTGAACTTCTATCAATTTTTCACTAATATGACAAAGCATCATCGAAACAATAAAGATGTAACTCTTAACAATTTAAGTAGAATTAATATTTTAAATTCCGAAGTTATAAATTTAAAAAAATAAGACGAATATCATCACAGCCGATCTGAAACGCCATAACTTTCGTCATTCTATTCAGTATATATTACGTAGTTTCGCTAAATGTCTACAATAGTTGGCACGTTCCTCTCTGACCCGGTTGTTCATTGGGCCGTCTCCACGGCAAGTCCCTGTACATAGCTATTTTTAGTTACCACGGAGCCTCATCTTCATTGATGTCGGTATACTTCAATACCTTGTTTACAATATTTTCTTTTAACTAGTTTTTAGTTGCAACCAGTCATTGTCCTAGATAAAACTTTTTGGGCTAGTGGTCTATTAATGCACAAGGTTTCTGCTGACAAATTACCTAAATTTAAAACTTTAGCTAAACTGCTCCGGTGGTAATTAGTTGGAACTTTAAGTCATTTGAAGACTAACTATTGATTATTTAACTACCAAATATCCTAAGGGAACGGATTGATATAAAGTTTGATGCCCGTCTTCACCAAACAACGAACTGATCTTCGATTTCATTGCTCGTTTACATTATTTGAGGTTAATCCAGTACAAGTACATCGGCTGTAATGATAATACCTAATGTATATGGGCTACAGTGTTCTCTTCACTGTTAGTTACCTTTATTCCTATTAATAAAACAACAAATAAAACCAGACGGAAAATATATAAGTGAAACATTACTTTTATTAAACAAAGAAAGAACAAAATAAATTATTTTCTTTCAATGTTAAAAGTGAAAGCCTCTCCCGTTGGGATGACATAGGAACATATCTGAGAATTGTCTATAATATTTTAATGATGCGTAACAAATTGCTTTCTACTAAGCCAGGATAAGGACTATGGCCCTAACTTCGCAAATCCTTTAGGATAGCCTTACCTTAACCTTTTAAGGTAGCCAGGGCTCAGCATTAAAACGGATTGAAACGAACCGAGTACCTATCACAAAATATCAAAAACATGCCGAGATGAGTAAAAAAAAATTATTTTATTAAATACTCATTTCTAATATTTAATCACGTGCTAAGAGGTGTATAAAGGTCGCCACTCATTGTTTTAGTCAAAGCAAATATGTTCTACTCGTGGGATATCCTGCTGAACAACGGACGAGGCAATGGCTCCAGGTTTCTCGTTTTGAAATTTGGAGTTCTTTACCACCCAAGTTAATCTTGTCGGTGCTCGTGCATCACCATTACAAGCAATATAATGTAATTGTTCTTGAAATGTTATTGAGGTATATTGGTGGCACTGACGAAGAGCCAGTTGTATAGCAGTCTTCATGCCCGATACTTATGAATACTTACGTATACGTGCCAGCAACGTGTCAAAGATGTTTCTGGTGCTTAAAAATGGTCAATGACCTTTCTGAAACTGTTTTAATTATGACAATTTTTATTTATATAGAGAAGAATAAGAAAATTGTCAACAATTTCTAACATGGCTCAAAATAATTTCTAACCCTGAAAAAATTGTGCTACATGTAAGATTAAGATTTGAACGTGGGCGCCCTGTGCAACTTCAAATCACTGGGCTCTTACTATTCCTTAACTACAAATTGTACTACTGACCTGAATAAAGGAATTTTGATTAAATTCGAGTAGGTACAATGTCAACAGATCGCTAAATTAATTGCCGTCTCAAGTTTACCAACGTATTTGTGGTTTCAAATCAATAAGGGGTTTGTGCCAAGCGCCGGTAATACAACGTTGTTACAATATTACATACTTATTATTTGATATAGGTATATGATATACCATAAACCTAGTATTACACAATACTATATGTAATTGAAAGTAAAATATCTACAATTAATACGTCCTCACTTTGCTTCAGGAAACAGGAATATACTATAAATATAATTACTATTTATATCTTCAATAGATTCCTGTAGATGCACTAGAGTACTAGGTACACTAGAGTATATATGTTTTCTGTGTAATAGCTTTAGTCAAATCACGTGAAAGGCGAGCCAGCAACGCAAACTGGTTTACGGTCTAGTAACTAATCAATTTACTAAATGTATTGGTCACTGAATCTCGTTCGCAATAGGCTATAATAATACACAAGACATTGTAAACTGTTACTGCATTTGAGGTCTGGGATACGACGTAGTGATACTTACAATCGTGACACATCGCATCAACAGGTTAAGCGTACTTTTGTGGGGCCCGTTGTTCTGTTATCACAATAAGGTATCCTAACTAGATACGTGATTTGCCTATTGGAACTTTTGAGCGACGCGTTAAAACATAGCTTGTAGGTAAAGGATATTTTTGTATAGATGAATAGATAAATGATAAGGACGCCTGAAAATAACAGTGCCGTAACCGGTTCTACGCAGGTTAAAACTTACTTAGGAATTGCCATATGTTGTTTCAAAAGATGTGCAGAGGAGTTTCTTTCGCCGTTTCTTCTCTTCGATGTTAAATCATTTTTTCGAAACGGTAATAGAAGCAAAAAATTATGTGCGTAAATGTATTTACAGAATACTTAAATGATTCAATGTTTTACAATTTGAAGACCATAGTATGCTCGTCAAACGACGTAAAAAAATTATACTTTTTAATAATATTTATTTCTGACCAAACTTTTACTAATTGCATCGTATGTATTAGTTATATATAATATTTAATTAATTGTTAAATTTTAACAGTAAACGGACAGATTTTTCGAAATATTTTCGAAGTTTAACAAACGGACATCAGCCTAAGGTGCAACTGAAAAAAAGTTAAAAAACTTTCCATGCAGTATGAAATATTCCAGCAGTCAGACATATCTGAAATGTAGCACTGTTATAGTCTATATTAATGAAAAATAGATAAGAGGTGAAAAATAATCTTATAATAACCTTATCTTACAATATATTATTATAAATCTTATAACGACATAACCAAACTATACAATTAAGAATACTTCAAAAATGACATAATGTACTTAAATATTCGAGTTAGAATTGTTAGAATAAATGCCTAATCTACGAAAAATTTGTATATCTTTCGATCAGTATCAGATGAGTTCTCTTGATACTCGTATGATTCGAAGGAAATAATCGACGCATTAGCCAGATGAAAAGCTTTTAAAAATATGTAAAATTAGTTAAAAAAATTAAATCTTTACAGTAATCTAAAGAGCATTAAAATCTTGTCTTCTTTTGTCTTTGTCTTCATCTCAACATGAAATACTTTTAAGGTAAATTAAAAATAACCTTTAAAGCAATTTTAAAAGTGAACATATTTCATGCCACCTATTGAGCATTTGATAATAAGCGCAAGCTTGGGCATTGACTGTAAAATATCGTATTCACTTATCCCAATTAATCCATTATACGTATAATTTACAAAATTTTACTTTTACAATTGCTTTTTCAACTTAGTTTTTTTAATAATATTTTATATCAAAAATTTTTGCACAATTTTTGCTGCTATCAGTCTAAAGAGCAAAAGTAAATTATTTTTTTATCGAATAGTTAACCTTTAAAAATAAACCTTTTAAAGAAATTAATTTTAAAAATAACGAACCTGTATAAATACAAATAGATAATTTTGTTAGTTTTATTATGATTTTCTTACCTTCAATTTAATAACAGTCTACTATTATAAGTGCTTCTTCATATTTGAAGAGATGGCTTAACGTGCCCTACTAAGCTACTTGCCATTTACCACTAGCGGTCGCCCATGTAACTGTCAACTGAGGTCGAAGTATCTTGATTCGTTCCATCACATACGAATAATTAATGGTATCGGGCAATGAATGTATCTGTTTCCTATAATTATGAATGAATGAATGAACATATTTACTTAAATCCTGAAAATTTTAAGGATTTTAATGTATTATATATAACAACGTATTATATTATATATAACGGTCTTATGATAACCTGAAAAAAAACTTTTGGTTAAGCGCATAAACCAATATGAAACTCAAAGTAATATCCAATACTTCTTTACTACAAAAACTCCTTTAGATCATATACCAAGTAGCTCTTTCAATGTCAAAGTAAAAAGCCATCTCATTCGTTTTGTGAACCAACTAATAGGCTTAGAACGATTTCAAATGATTTCTCATCACACCTAAACATATTCTCTAATGTGGAACAAATCTATTTCTTTAAAAAACCAAATAAGATAAGTTACTAAAACTCCTAAACCCAATACTGTTACATAACTTGCTCGCATTATTTAATGCACCCATAATTAATTTTGTGAGAATAAACTAAAAAAAATATTTGACGTGTTAAATAAAGGAAATTGTTCGACGGATTTTCATTTTAAAATTAATTCCTTATAAGTTAATTAATAACGTAACTGAAAGAGAAAGATAGAAAGAAACTGAATCACTTTTAACACACAACCCAATTTAATCGAAACGGTATTCATGCTTGGTGGAAGAAAAGTCCCCCGCTTTCTTCATGGATATCAATACTGACCATGAGATCATGTACCCATTTATCGGCTATTCACATAAACAAATCCAAAATAAAACAAATAATAGCCTAATCCAACTCACTGTCAAAGGGCAACTTTTCAGATTCCACACTCAGAACATAATAGGAAACATAACAGAACATCACAAGGTCCTTTGTTTTATATTTAGTAAAAGTTAAACTCGCACCAACCTTAATCCTGTATCGGGGAGGGCAGTGAGGCGTGACATGATTGCTTATTCCGAACACGCGCTCGTTTGAAACACTTTGCTCTCCAAATATTACTGAAACAGGAAAATAAATACGGTGAGTTATTTAATACTATAATTATTGTTAATCATAGTCCTGGTTACAGAACTTGAGCGTGGTCCGAAATTGAATGAGTGACCATTAGTAGTAAAATAATTTACCACTTCTAAAGGCTGCCCTCTAATTAATCTTCACTGGTAAAACGTGGTGAAGTTGGGTAAGGTGGATATCCTACCTTCCTCAATTATGAAGAACGACTCGTGACATTCACAACTCCGCTGATAAGTAAAAACCAAGATAAAGAGGAGATTTTTACCCTCCCACTTTCAATTCTTCTCTTAAACAAAACATTTGTGCCCTTTAGTAGATTATGAAAGAGATGAAAAAGGAGAATATGGGGCAGGCATTCAATCCATTTTTAAGCAAACCGCTTTTGGTATTCCTTGCTGCTTAGCGAATTAGTTGATTCAAGTTTAATGGCCTATGAAAAGCCCTTAAAAAACAGGGTCCATTTATAATCCCAGTAAAATTACCACACTGTTCTTAAATAGGTACATCGCACCGAACTTTGATTACTCCGCTAAAATGAGTAACATTATTTGTATGGTCTGGTTGGACGGGAGTCATCAGCTTATCTGCTTATTTTGATATGGAGAAACGCAATGAGTCACGATCTTATAGATGAGTTTGTTCTGGTGTATACCGCTGAATACAGAACAAGGCAATACCAAGCATACCGCCGTGATACAACCGGGTGAACCAAAGCCCAACGTCCACAGACAAGACGTAGCCGACACCATTCGTTCAGAACAAATTACATTCTAAAATTTTATAAAAAAGAATAAAATGCAAGAAAATTGTCACTCTTCCTTACTACCTATTGGTATCTAAACCTTATTAATTCTTCCCCCTGACAATACAATTTTCTTCTCATTCACAAACGTAAGAAAGTTTCCTGGAGAATAAATCGAATTGGAAACCAAGGTGTGACTTTGCATTATTTCTGAAAAGTAAACAATTTTCTAATTCAGTTTAATATTTTACTTCTTTAAAATTGGTACCTTAATTTAATACGTGCGGAAATATAATTTTGTTAAGTCACTTTAAAATACTGTTCTAAAATTCATGAAGATGTTGACTTCGAACGAAAAGAGAAGTTTTTAAGTCAGAAGTTTTATTATTAGTATATATTATTGTAGCCTATGGGATTCTGTATATAATACTAGTAACCCACCTTGACTTCGCTTCAGAAAACTAAAGCCTTAAGTTTAGAAATACCGCAGTCAGCTAATTAAAATTTTATATACCGTCGTTTTAAAAGAATTTCCAATTTACATTTTATTTCCTTTCTTGTGGGACCAGATCTATTTCCCGGGTTAAAAGGTATTCTAGATTATTTTCTATATGAGCTACTAAAACGCCAACCATCATTTAAATCTGTTCAGTGGTTTTATTATGATACGTAGTCAGATAGACAGAAAGAAATTAAAAAAGAAAAAACTTGATGTCTATAACAACAAAAAAGCTTAAATAAAATTTTCAAGAAAAATTACAGATTCGGCAGTTTAGATTAAACTCCGTTACAATTTTATTATCAGTATAGATAAAAAAGTTACAGAGGTTTCTTATAACTGAGTTTTTGAATACCGAACAAACAGAAACATGGTCTCAAACAAAGCCTTTAACATTATTTCTGGTATTATTTCTAAGTACTTTTTCATCAATCATTGCCTGACTTTAATATCATTTTGCTGTCAGACGTAATCATGTAAAATTATAAAAATTATGTATTTATTTTTTACGGGTACAGTAAAATTTTGCCTTCATTAGAATTGAAACCTTGATTTTATCTGATTATATCACACTTGATCTTGACATCGACTTCTTACGTATTTTGTTTATATCTATATTTGTTTCTATCTAAGTATTCTTGTAATTCTAGTATTTCTTTTAATTCATCATGAACATCGCACATAACTGCGAATGTAATGTAACATTCGTCGATAAAACTACAATGTAATCGTAGAAAGAAAGAAATACTGCGTCTACTGAAGTGGAAGCTCGTAACATTTAACGATATATTGCAGCTAAAGTTATTATTGCGATAAAACTATAAGTACAGTTGGAATGAACCATATTTCACTCAGCAAACATATAAATTTATAACAACCGCAATATGCCAGCTTTAAGGACATATATAATGTTCAATAGACACGGATGTACAGATGTACGTATGAACAGATGTATAAGGATATATTTTAATGATTTTCAATAAAGTGGAACTATTCCTTGATATAAGGTCTCTGGAGGAATGGAGCCCGTTAAACTTGGAGTCCAAGTCAGTCTTTCACGCTCGTGGTGCACCCTACCGAACATCTGGCGGGGCTATAGCGCCAAATGCTTCTTACTACAAATCCCTTCGTATCGCCGAGGTTATCCCAGACGGTACTCATGCATGGTGCAAAAGCGGCGTACCCGCTTCTTTGAACGATCTATGTATCGATCAGCCTTTTACAGTCAACTACTGGATATAGGCCTCCCCTAGTTGACAAGAGTAAGATCGATAAATTATTATATATCCTATTATAATTATATTATATTATATTATTATTATATTTTTATATTATTATTTACATTATTATTGTATTTTTATATTGAGTTCAAGACAATAAAGCCGAACTTCCCGACGAGGCATCGGTAGCTAACTGTTTAAGGCTTAACGCGATCAGCTAAGGTCCAAGGGTAATGTATGATATTGAAATTGACTTGGTTGGAATAGTATTTTGGAGGTGATGCATTTTCCCGATTATGGATTTACCATAAACAATTGAATTTTATATACGAAATAGACATAATTTTCGTAGATTATATTTTTATCGCGTGTGCTCATCTTTTGAAAAAATGGAGATGTTGTTGATGTTGATGAAGCGATCATGCCTGTAAAACTATTTCTACATACTACATAAAATGCAAAAAACATCTATACTTCCATTCAGTGATACTGGGGCACCATTTTTTATCATAGAGAGGAATGATTTTAAGGCAACAAATGGTACTTTATTCCCGTTACAACAGGTTTAGCAATACTGACGTTTAACTTGTGGGCATCTTCGTCCCACATTCATACGTATTTATGTAGTTTATAATATATATTACATACACACACTCACTTACACTTATGTATTATATTATGTTTATACTTTATATACATTACACATTACATGTCACACACATACATACACCCACTCAAACACACACACGCGGACGCGAACCTGGCGCGTTTTGGAGTCAACGCGCCACTTTACTCGCCGATTTTTTGCCAACACCGGCTGGGCAGCCGCGCGGCGGTTTCACTGCTCTCCGCGCCTCTCACACCCCGCTAAAGGGATCGGCCGGCGCGCGCGCTGCTCAGTCCGCGCTCGCCATCCGACAGTTGGCTTTCTTTCGTCCCGCGCAATACCTGTGTCGCTTGATCGCTCAACTACGCTACGCTTACTAGTGCTTTCGCTGTGCCTAACTATTGTTTTGCTTGTGTTTAATGTTAAGACTGTTTCCTGTTCTTATATCACTCTCTCTCCTTCTGTCTTTTATGGTAATTTTTTTTTGTGTTGTGTTTCGTGTGGTATAAACTGTTATTGTGCTCGTAAAATAAACTGTTTATCTCCGGACCGTTTTTGTTTCTTCGTTTCGCATTCCCAGCACCACGACTACACGCGCGACCTAGCTCACCTAGGTCTTTCACCACCAACACTCCAACCTCCTTACCATAGCTGGTAACACCCATCATTGCCATAAACTATATTTTTTATATGTTGCGTCTATTGTTAATGACGAATTACCAAAACTTCGACTAGCATAGTCCGGCTGTCATACTTTTTACTACCTCAGTGTTGGGGTATATGCATGAAAATGAATAACTACGAGTTGTATTGTGACCATTATGAAACAGTCGTTTAGCTATATTTGAGTTTTGTTGGCAACACAAGATATTCCGACTCAAGATGCTCCAAACTTAACCAATTACGAAGACAGACTTGAAGTATACAGCAAATTATTTGAAGCTACCTAACCTTGAAAAACATGAGGTGTCTCTAGGATTCGAACTCAGACCACCATAGCAGAAAGCTACATAACGTAACCAACAGCGTTTTTTCATCAATTAAAATCATGAGAAACCATTCCAAAATTATCTCATATTCAAAATATTTGAATCATTTCCGTAACTATAACAAAACATTACAGCGTAAAAATTTGGGGCTTAACCCAAACGGCAATATAAACATTGGTCCTTCGAGCCGGATATTAGTTTTTCTATTGATATACGTGAGCTTTATTCATAGTGTTGTTTTTATTCAACAATTAAATGCGGCGTAGTGGTAGAAGTAGGTCAGTAAGCTGGGTATTGTGAATTTATTTTATAAGCTTTTTAACTGAGAAATGGAGTACGTTTATAGTAGAGAAAAATTGTATTGTTATTGGCTTTATTTTCCTTATTTTTTAAACAACCCTCAATGCTTTTTTTTATATTATAAATAATTAAACTTATGGCTGGGGACCTGAGAGCCAATATTTTCATTCTTTCTTCTTAATTCTTGATCGAGAATGTAACATTGATCTTTGGTGCTACTAATGTGACTACTTACCAGGCGGGTCGTCTGCTCGTTTGATTAAAGAATTTCATTATATTTCTTTTTATCTAAAATCAAGGGAGACAAGTCTACCTAACATTATATAGGAATGTGACACATGCTGTATTTTTCTTTTTGAGAGATTTTGTATTGAAACTTGTCACAGTCAAATTCTGACCCACCTCAAAACAGTAGGTACGTCTAATACAAAGGTGTTCATAAAAGCATCGTTGACAGCTTATATGTATAATAATTTAGCAACAAGAAGTTGTTTGTGATCCTTCCACAGCGAATCATATTTATTAATTCTAACCTGTTGGTATGTCCACCTGTCCCTGTGTCTATGTGATCCAGGGTTAATCAGCCCGTGTGTCAACTTGTCCCTATGTCACCCAGTCCTTTTGACCACCTGTCCCTGTTCCTATCAGATCAAAATGTGTACTTCTGAACCAGTAACGAACGTAAATACTGCACTAAATTATTTTTTCATATAGCTGGTCAATATCACTATCATTTAAGATACAAAAAACAATAATATAAAAGATATTAATAAAAATTCTAACATTATTATTATTTTTTTTTTTACACACTCACACCCCCGCACTAGGATTCCCTGTGTTGCGGGTGGCACGAACAGACACAATTATCACATCACAAACACCCATGACCCGAGAATAAACATTTATCTGTCACATAAATATCTGCCCCGGCCGGGAATTGAACCCGGGACCCCACGCTCGGCAGGCAGGGTCACTACCAACTGGGCTACGGGGTCGTCAATAAAGCAATCAATTGTAATTTGCCAAGATACTTGAAATTAATCAGTGCTCCAGCCGGTTCTGTTCAAGTTGGAATTACAAATACTTCTAGAATTAATAACAATTAATATTATATTAAGTACGGATTGTATTTATGGAACAGTTTGTTCCACTGCTATAAAATAACTTAATGAATCGTTATTGTTCACAATAAATACTGTATACAGTAGAAACAAAGAATGAGTTAAACAGATGTATAAACAAATGATTTATTTGTATACATACGTATGAGTAATGCGAGTAAATCAAATTTGATTCGAGTTTTTGTGATATGATGCTGTGTCTAATGTGGATATTAACTTAAGTTTTCCGTGCAGGCTCCAAAACAGCTACAACTAAACAATTAAGTAATAACAACTTTTTCTGTAGACTACACTCAGAAAAAATCACATGTAATAGACGAACAAAATTTATTCGTAAATAAAACACTCATGCACTTACACTCATGCACTGGGACTTCATGTGTTGCGAATGGCATGGGCATACACACAAACACCAAATACTCGAGCATAAATATTTGTCACATAACAGTTTACCCTTACTAAGATTGAAACTTGGGATCTCTTGCGGCAATTAACGTCATTACCAGCTGGGCTACTGGGTGGTCCAGGCTCCGTGTTTTACATCAGACATCCCTTCAATCAATTAACAAGCCCTAAAAATCAAATAAAATGTAAATAAAAACCTAACGATAGTGTTATTATATGTCGGCAAACGCCAGTAGTTTTAGCAGCATTGCCGAACATAGCGTGGACGTATGATCGTTTAACACTTTTAATTAATACTGGCATTTGCCGACACATACATTACATGAGTTGAGGTCATATTGTGGTTAACATAATTATGATGAAATGAGATGATTGGGATAAACATGTGAAACTCAAATCTGCCTCTGAGTTTAATGTAACGCAATTGCGATTCAACTTAAGCAATGTTCTAATAACACACATTACAATAGGTTTAATTGAATTTGCATGATAACCGAATATTAATTTATTTATACATAATATGAGTAACGACAATTCGTTGCACCTATCTTAGCGTAATGGCAATGTCGTAGTAAGTATAGGTAATATAACATTAACTTTAGAACCAATATCGTTGCATTGGTATTGCACTCCGATAAAAAATAATATTGTACAATTAATTAATTTTAGTTTTATATGGGAGAAAAAAAAATCCACAAAAATAAATGTTTATACATATTTACTTATTGTAATATTTATTCCTTGTAATTTTTAATGAAAGTAGGAATTTACTTTATTGTTTTTTTGTTATATTACTTGTTTTACATAACATAAAGCTTGCGAAAAATTCTACCTAATAGTAAGTGGTGATAAAGACTAAGATTCAAATTTAAATTCAAATTCAAAATCATGTAATCATTCAGTAAATACACTTATGAACGTCAATTTTTTGCTTCTACCACCGTTTCGAAAAGATGCTTTAACAATGAGGAAGATGTTGAACGCACTAACTTATAAAAGCTTATTCTTTTCTCTGTCTCCTCTTTCAAGAGGGAGTCTTCAGACATATCATAAGAAGCCGGAAACACCGACGCGGGTAAGTCTAGCACCAACATGTTTCTAACTGACACGCGTAGTGTCTCGAAACAACCTGTCACATTTAATACAGTCTAAAACTATACCTTACGATATGATATTTATAACACTTTATTTTGCGTGATGAAATTTATATAGGTAATACAGAATTTTAAGATATTCAAAGAGATAAATATACAAGGCAGTTTTAATGCTTTGACCGATCGCTTCCTGATAACCAAATCTTGCGGATCTAAACATGGAAAAACAGAGCATGTAGAGGTTATGAAATAAAATTTTCTACTTCATTCATTAAATTAAATTCATTCAATTAAATGTTTGTATAAATATTTATATAATATCTCGACATATTATCAAAACTTTATCAATAAATAATTGAAAACCTGAAATATATGGATAAAAATAGAATTTCTTTTGAGACGCGTGAACAAAACTCGACGTCGTCTTCAGGCTTGCTTCAAACAATCTTATTGTTCTCATTCCACGGAGAGAACGTCACGCGCGAAAACATGGGATATTCTGATTTAGTTTTAATATTTTACTTATAATCTCAAAGATTTATTACTTTGGAGATTGGTATTCTTGAGTGAATACTAATCTCGTTGGTTCACCCTAAAGACCAAGGATCGAGGCCAGGTCCTTTCTTTTGGACATCGTAATGCGCTACGTTGATTAAGATGCACAGGTAAACGACTGGTAACCATTGAGAAGCTCGAAACGATCGTAGCCGGAAGATATTTTCCTATTATTGTCGGTTATATTTATTGAGCACCCTGTACTTTGGAGGGTGGATTGAGCTATTTGCCTGATTATTCAGCTATGTTGGAGGTCTTCAGACGGCATAGGAACTTCCAACAATTGGGTTGACCCCCTCACTAACCAGTATTAGGCCGCTGATATGTTTTACTTACCCTAGTGGAACTACGTTTCTTAAACTGATTTGTTAGCTAGCACTCTTTAAAATCTCTTCTTCCATCTTTGCCGACAATGTGTCAATACCTTTAGTGTACCGATTGTGTAAGGACGGTGGTAACACCTTACCGGATCAGACAACTCGTCAGGTAGTTTGGTTCTTCCTAAAAAAGATTTTAATGTTCTATTTTTATGAACGGCATTACGGTGACCATCACGTGGCTTGCCTTCACATCTGACGAAGTAAACATTCAAACAATAAACTTTAAGAAACCACTACATCAGCGGCAGTGTGATTTCTGTAACAATATTACGCCCTACAATCTAGTATTATACTAATGTCTATGCAAATAGCGTAACTAAGTCCAACTAAGCATAATATATCAAGGGTACAAAACACATTTATTCACACTCCGAGCTATAAAACACATTCGTCACATTCCGTAGACCTGGTTTGAATATTCATAGAGTAATACAGTAAAGGAAGAAATAGTGTTCAGTGGATAAGAACTGGTACAGTTACGCTATGATTACGATTTAGTTATGGAAATGAAAATCAAATGAGCACGCACTCCAAGGACATGTATGGGGTCCATTATTCACCCAAATAATTGCACTAGTTTGTCAAATATTACCCACGTATTATATTTGACCTTTAGAATGTAAGGTGGAAAAAATAAACTGTATGTGCTACGTTTAAGTGGATAGTGACGGTCTTTGTAAAGTAGTGAGACTTTTAAATGCTGATGGAAATTAGGCGCATGCTTCTGAACAACAGAAACAGCGATGGAAATATAGAATCATGAGCGTTAGTGTGTTTGTAGGGTACGTGGTAATCTTTAAAAAAAATTACAAATGTTATAAATTGAAAGTAGAATAATAACCGTCCCACTGTTGGGCCTGGGTCTCCTTTTAGAATGAGAGTTGTTCAAACTTAACCTAAAGCGCTGGCCGAGTGATTTGCAAGTCCTTTGAGACCATTACAGGATTATGTTTCGTACATTATGGACCATTCACAGGTCTCACACTTCTTTTTCTTTATGCCAGAAGTAGGCTTGATGTCGATAAAAAAAAAATTATAATACCCACGTTTCCGTCAATAAGATGGAGAGTATTATACCGTGCAGAAACTGATACATTTATTTGAAATTCATATCTGGTTATATTTACATCAACTGGTATGACGGTTCATGATTAAGTTCAAAGTCATACATCAAATAATAATTGCTTGTCTTCTACTAGATAAGATTTTGATTTTTTGAAGCGTTTATTTGTATAATACCATCTAATAGATAGTACTTTATTAAATATATTTTTATAATACCAAATGCAGTCTAGTTGTTCAAATCCGTACCCTTTCTTCTTCAAACTGTTATGCGTATTTTAAATTAATTATCCCTTGCTTCGTAGTCTATGTCTGTACCTAAGTACTTGAGAGTTCCATTATTTTCAAAAGTGTGTAAAATCCTCACTTAGCTAGCGTTGGAATATGGCCCTCATATTCGGATGGAATAATTTAGTTTATAAACAAATAAATTGTCAATATATCAACTATGTTACCTCCAATCATATCATATCTGTGGACGAACCAACATCTTCACAAAAATATTATATTGTATGAATATGAACTTAATTAATAGGTCCAACCTAAAGTTATAACATCACTGCTCATAAAAATATAATGACGAATACATGCAAGCACGACAGCTCATGAAATCACTGAAAAAATATGTCACGCACACAAATCGTATAAAATGCCATTGTACATATGCCACAAAGCCATAAAAAACTCACTCTGACATAAAAATGACCGTAGCTTGCGCAGACAGAATAGTATTACAATTTTATCGTATTAAAGATTAATAGATCGCAGTAAATCACTTGGAGAGTAGTAAGTTATGTCTTTTCCGACCCTCATATAGAAGGCCTAAGGGAAACGTAAAAACCACAACCATTATAAGAGAAAATCGAGGAAATGTTTTTTCGAATCGGATTATTTTACTAGTAAAAGATATAGATAATTAGAGTGACTGAGATATATGTATCAATGATTCATTCCTTAGTCCAATGGCGTAACACCATATTACCATTTAATTGAGACTTAAGTGTATCTGTGTTGAGACTTAAGTGCATCTGTGTTGACACTTAAGTGTATCACGAATATGATCACACACAATCCCAGCACTAAGACTTTCTGTGACATAACCACACATTAACATCTTGAGAAAATTTAATGTCAAAATACAAATGTGAGCATCTATCTCGGTCGGCAATCGGAAGTGAATCCATTAATTGAGCTTATTGGAGTTTTTATTGTTGTATGTATTCTACAGTATTCTGCTTGTTCAATTCAATTGTTTCGTATAAATAATACATTATTTTAAATACGCCACGGTAAGTCTCGCAGAAGCTCTAACGATTTTAATTTAAATACAACACTGATTGGCTTTATTTGCAACACAAATTTGGGATCCACGCCAGCCGTACCCAACATCAAGATATCATAAGACATAATTCATATATCAGATACATACATTATGACATTTTTTTATGTTAATAGCCGACAAATGAGTAGGCGAGCCACCTGATGGTAAGTGGTCACCGTCGCCCATGGACATCAAAGGTATCACTGATGAGTTGTCGGCCAGGAAATGAGAAGAAGGTAAGAAAAAAAGAAAGAACATTATACATAATTACATATGAAAATAAATGTGCCTACCTGTATCAAGGTCAATGAACTGTCTTATCTGTCCAATGACGCATACAGCTCAGCTAATTCACCCGCCGGACCCAGTTATATGGATGCACTACTGAAGTATTGACGACCCCACAGCTCAGTTAGTAGTGACCCTGCCTGCGGTGCGAGGGGTCCCGGATACGATTCCTGGCAGCGGCAGATATTTATGTGACAAATAAATGTTTGTTCTCGGGTCAGGAGTGTCTGTAATCTGATTTTTGTGTATGTCCAGGCCACCCGCAACACGGGGAATCCTAGTGCGAGGGTGTGAGTGTGTAAACGTTTATTATTATAATTATGTCTTATGTTATTATGTAATTGTATGTATTAAGTAAGTAATTAAGTACACATTGTAACCTGTCAATATATTTGTAGTAATTTAGCATTAATACGAAAAAGTTTAAATATGTACAAGTAGAAAAGTGATAAGCGTAAGCGTGTAACAAGAAATAGACATAACCTGGTCATTTTTTCATATGACCTTCAAAAAATTAAGCGTTCCATAATAGGGCTCGGTGATTACGAATACGTGATTTAACTATTGAAACTTTTAAGCGACGTGTTAAAACACAGCTTGTAAAGAATATTATGGTATATATAAATATATAAATAACAAAGACACCTGAAATAATTGTGTATTGAATTTGGATTTAGGTCTGCTAACGCTTGCAAACGAAGCTTGGGTAACTTAAGTTATTATAAAATGTGAAATAATTATTCGACTTTCAGAGTAAGCTTAGGGAGGTAAGCATTAAAAGTACGAAATTATTTATCGAAACTTTTAAAAGTTATGACAAAAAATATTCAAGACCACTAAAATATTAACTGTCTAGACATTGAATAACTGGAATAATTTATGATTTACATAACCAAGTTCTAGTTGATGAGAATATTTAATAATAATAATAATAATAATAATAATAATAATAAAAATTATGTTAATGTACGTGACTTTCAGAGAATGCTGTTTGCGCCTATAATTGAAGTAACACTTTGTATGTTTTTTTTTGTATTGCTGATATTTTTGTATGTGTTAGTGTGTACTTTGTTGGTGCAATAAATAAATAAATATAGTGGATAATATAGATGCGTTGGCAAACGGCCAACTTTGCAATTCAGTGGCCTAAAGTCGAGTTGTGTAATACTGTTTCAATACTGAAGAAATATGTATGAAGTGCTAAAGAAATTACCGATATGTAGACCTGGCTATGTGGCAACTTGTTTAAAAAAAAGTTGTTTGATGATTCTTGACATGAAGCACCGTAAATTAATCCTTAAGTCCAAATGTACATATCTCCCCTACCTAGGTCTAGGAATAATTTTGAATAGCTTTAATAAACTGTCGTTGAATAGTCCAGGTATGTGGTAACTTTTGTAACACAGAAATGGTTTAACAACTCTCGCCTTGAAGCGCTGTAAATGTATCCTTTATTGAAATCGAATCTTCCCTACTTAAGATGCACACTGCACCGCAACGAACACAGGCATGGAATCTAATCGCATAGAGGTCGCTGTGCTCTATACCACCTAGATTAATTCACTACAGTACTTGTACATGTACAAAATCCGTTAATGGATATTGATATTTGTAGCTTTCATATATCTCTCATTTTTGACTGTTATAGACTTTTCCATGTAACAATCAACAAATAAGTAGGCTGCAAATATAAATTAATAACATTAGAAGAAAAATCAACGCGAATTATTCTCCGTGTATTTATTTTAGGTACTAACCTAAGATGGATAATTAACTGCTCCAGCTTCGGAAGAAATACACAATAAAATATATTACTTGTGATTATCAGATGACGAGGGTTGCTAGCTAGCCAAGCAGACACAAATCCAACGCATATATGATGAGGGATTACGCTGCTTGATATAAAGATGAAAATTCCATCCTAAGACCTGACACAATGCCCTCGTCCGTTATTCCACAAGGTGCACCACGAGTAGTTTGACTTAAACTAAACATAAGTGGTAACCTCTTTATGTGCCACATTTCCATATAAATTAACAAAAATCCATCACATCAATTTACCTACACATAATCGATTAATGTGCTAAAAGCGATCAAAAAACCTTATCGGGTGTGAATCCATCAAACATGTTTTTGATGTTAAATTAATCCTTCGCTGATTGTAGTCCAATTTCGTTTGGTTGTTTCCCGTCATATTTGGGACGCAGTGTTTCAAATGGGCGGGCGTCGGGCGTCGGGCGTCGGGCGTCGGGCGTTTGGAATAAGCAATCACTTCACGCTTGGATGCTCTCCCGAAATTGGTGCAGGGTTGCCATGTTTCCAGTAAAATCTCTAATGTGGAGCTGTTATTATATTTTTAATCACCAAACAACATCTATGTGACACAAAAATTGCGTGGCTTCTACGACTTGCGTTTGTATAAGCTTTACGAGTTCTAAAAACTGTAATGCTCAAGAATTAATATAAAAAGCGATCATCCACCCACTAACAGCTATGCTCAAGTTACCGATTTCAGTATTAAATACATTTTAGCATAACGTGTACGAAAGATTCTCTCTATGAACGGTAAACACAGCATTAAAATCTATTATTTATTTAACAGATATAATAAAACCAGATACAAGGAATATATACTTATAGACTAATAACTAAAAAGATTTGTAGCTTTCATTTAAAAGTTGTTGAAAATATTTATCGTCTAGACCAGAGGTTCCCAAGCTTATTTTTCTCATAGACCACTTTCAAAATTTAGCTGGTTAATGTGGACCCCCTGCAGCTACATTTCTACTATATTCCCAAAACTTGACAAAAAATGTCAAGATTATATCTAACTATGGAAATTTTGTTGCGGCTGCGTTCCATCCACGAATTAACAGTTTTCGAAAAAAAGTGAGAATTGATTGGTTAATTAATTGATTGTGCTGTGAGTGGATGTCAAAAAAGTAAAGTTGGTCAATCAAAAAAGTGATTCCATTCAACTTCACTTTTTTGACATCTACTCACAGCACAAGGAACCAATCAATTCTCACTTATTTTATTTAGAAAATTCCTCATTCAGTGTGGTAAAAATAAAAAGAAAAATAATATATTTGCTTGTGTTATTTACTAAAATATGTATTATTAATACACAATTACTCAGTCAAAAATTAAACATTAATAATTTATACAATGACAATCACAAAATAGTCATAATTTTAATGGGATGGATGTACTTGATGGATTGACAGCAAATTATCAATATTTGGCTTCAGTTTTCTTAGGAATAACCGCAAATCTCCCCGTTCTGTGATATTCAATTTGCTTCTTTTTTTTGTTAAAAGTTTTGTAACGAACACTAAAACTTTTTTCGACAAGATATGACGACGGAAACGCTATCAAAAGCTTTCTCGCAATTCTCCACTGTCCAGGATATTTTTCGGGTATTTGTATGTAAAAGTCGCTGAGTTTCTTTAATAAATATTATCTTACTACATTGATAAGTGAAGTCAAGTCAACATTTTAGTTCTTCACTACCCTAATTGGAAAAAGGCATTTATAATGATTAAAAATATTTGAAACGATTAAAAAAGATTACAATTTGATTACAAGATAGATAAATAATATATACTTTGCAATGAAGTAACCTTTTTAAATACCTTTTTCTAACCAGGGTATCGAAACCAGATAAATTTTCGTGGACCCCCGCTTACGAATTGTGCACCCCTATTTTTGGTCACGGCAACGTAGACCCCCGTCGAGTCTCCCGTGGACCCCTGGGGGTTCACCTGGACCACTTTGGGAATCAATGGTTTAGACGTTTTGAATAAAACCTAAAAATATTCAATTACTCGAAAATGGTTCGTATTTGGAAAGGGGTCATAATAGGTAATTTGGTTGCAAACGACCTCCCCTACATCGCCCTAACGGATTGCCAACATCATATAGGGTGTCTGGAAATATGTTGGCAATCCCTATTGCAGACAAGACAGTTCGGTACCATTTTCTCCTGTTAGTCAACCGATTTTCTTTGGTAATTACTGACAAGGTTTATTGTTATCATTAAGAAAAATGGAAACGAACTTTATTTTACGATTTTAGACGAATTTCGACTAATATACAAACACATTGCCTATAGTTATAATATTACGCTGAAAAGTAAGAATAATAAGATTTTACGCCTAGTACAAACATAGAATGCAAACGATGAGATTGTCACTACTGACTGGACTTTAGGGTTGTCAAAATTGTTCAGTAAATAATTTATGCTGATTAATTCCGTTCAAGGATCTGGTAACCCACAAACAGGCCCGTGCTGGCGTGTGACGTCCGAATAATTTATGTTTTAACGTTTAAACGACCCAAACTTACTCATTTCATGAAATCCGTGTATTGGTTGCTGTTTAATTACATTATTGGTAATTTTATGCCATATGAATGGAAGGAAAATATATACTGCGCCGAACCCAGATAATGGAAGAAGATAAGGCAAATGAGGATGATGAAACACTATATTCATCAACATATTGAGCAATTTTTATAGATGATAGTAAGTGACGAAATTATGTGCATTCGTCGTGCTTCTAAATACCTTTTCCCTATAAGTGATCATTGTTATCGTTAAGTGATTTTATTGTAAAGTAATTGGAACTTTAATTTTATACTAGTAACCTGCTGTCGCTATATTTCAGATAATCTACACCTGCAAGTTGCACACGAGTTGTATCAGTGAAATGGTAGTACGGGGTGGTATATGGAAACATGTCAGTAATGTGTATATGTGGACTAGTACCAATGGCGAAAATAAATTAAAATATAGATAACATCGCCTGTGTTAATGTTCCGCTCTGCAATTCTATTCAGACATTATACCGCTCCCTATTTTAATTCAAGCACTTCAGATTTTCATACCGACTTACCTGTTAGTAATGGTGCGAACCTATATGCTATGTTATTCTTTTTTTAACATTTTCTTAAATAACTTTTGAACATGACATTCTTTCTTATTCGTAGGTATATACGGTACCTTAATAATTTTGTTATAATTAAGGGACTTTGTCACTGAGTAACTACATCTTCCCGTAAAGGATCAACAATTACATTACGCACAATAAACATTAACACATTAACAGCCCCGTAGTCGTATGGTAATGACCCTGTCTATTGAGCGAGGGGTCTGTAAGTCAATGTGAGGTATACATTTCTGTAACAGATGTTTGTTCTTGGGTCATGAGTGTTTATGATGTCAGATATGTTACGTTCATGCCATCCGTAACATAGGAAATTCTTTTGCAAGGGTGTCTGAACTTTCATTTTTTGAATTTTTAACAAGTTTTATTGCTTATATTACAGATACGAATTAGTGCAGTTTCTACCACACGCATCTCTGTACTTAATAAAAACCATTTTATTATTCCACTATGTAATTCCACAGCGTGACAGCCATCGTAGGGAAATTAACATTTGAATATAACATGCTACAAAATTCTAATTTCCGTAGTCAGCTCATTCAATTACACAAAATCCTTATCCTTTATTCCAATGGAACTTGACATTGCATATCTTACGGGAAGTGAATGTTACATAGTATAGTTTTAATATTTTAATTTAATATGTTAACTGATAAGTTAACCATTTTTGCTCTGACAACCTGAAAGGTTGCTCAACCAATTACGAAAATTTCCCGGGTGACTCGATCATACCGTCTAGCGACCGGATGAGGGGACCAGACGATGATCTCTTGGGATTCGGCTGTTGAACTACTTCTTTTCTATTTCAAGTCCCATCTCCTGGTCTAGACATGAAAATTAATAAGACACGCAAAATTAATAAGATATACAAAGCAAATGTAAAACGAAGATATATTTACAACAGATGCACTTCCCCATACTCCAAGTGTACTTCACGAACATCCAGGGATTGCATTCTAATCTTTCTTTAATTCACCGCCACCTTGAAACTGACAAGCCGTACTTCCTCTTCCTGACGGAGACGCAGATTCAATTTCTGTCAAGCAAGGCATATCGTGATTACATTTATATATTACAACGAGCAGACAATATCTCGCCTATTTGAACATCTCAGTGTGACCGCTGATGAGATTTTGCATTGATACCCTACTGCGTAGCGGGCTTTTTTGGCGGAATTTAATTCATATCATCAAGACCGCGCTGGAAAAGGAGCGTGGAACTTTGCCATGTCATTAAGCCTTTCCCAACTAGTAAAACAAGCGGCTAGGGTGCCTATTATTTAGTATGCTAGGGTAAATCAGTATCGTCATATTCGCCTCCCAAACATGTTTTGTGCCTCATCCGTAGATCTGTCGAGTTATGCGGTTTCTATAACCGAAGTGGTCAAGCAATGATGTATTTTATCCCTTTTTATAACGTACCCAAGGGTGGCGAAGCACGTCTTTGGTTCAATACGAAATGTGCTCAAGCTTATTTGCATGTCTATACGGGTATATGGGTTAACGCTCGAAACCAAAGCTCTGGATATCAACTCTTAGAAGAAACCTTTAACCTAGTCGCTTAGTGTTTCAGTAATTCACTATAGAAGAGTAATTTCAACCACATTAAACATTTTAGCGTAAAACTGCCCCACCAACCATCTGGTAATAGAGCATTTTGATCTCACACCAAGGCGCTTGAAGTTAACGTCTCTCAACTTACACTGCCTCCGCTGGTCAAACCGTACAGCTCTCTGGCTCATACAATTAAGGAGAAAGCGAACGTGTACATCTCTATTTGATGAGAATTCACGTCTAAACACTAGCAGCAATGCTCTAACACAAATACCAGAAGCTAGAAGCCCGCAACTCCACTAAAGAGGTTCCTAAACTTTCAGTGTCTGGATGTGAACAGGTGGTATTCCAGCTAAAGTGCTGAAGACATATGAGTTGTCTCTTGTGTCGACAAGTCTTTTTCATCTCTCAATGAGGACTAGGAGAGTGCCCATGTTTTATGTGACAAATTTTTGAGAATATGTCCACGAATCACACACCCCCTTTCCACCATCGAACAACTCATCGTACAGCGACCATCTATCCTTTTGATGTAAACATCCCTTCGGTACGGAAGTCATGTTTTACTTCTTAATTTATTATGCATACTTCGAAGGTTTGGAATGGTCTAGCCGCGGCCATGTTTCAATCCCGTTATAGTGTTGATAACGTTAAGTCGAGACTGCATATGTTTTCTAAGTTAATGGACTTTACCATCTAAGGTTATATCGCAACTTACCAACCGATCAGTGTGTAGTCAAACATTGACTATATTAAATAAAAAAAATAACTCTTATAAAATTTTATGCTCGAAATCTACAATTAGGATTGAAAATCATCAGATCATGATGCCTCTGCACCATCAGGAATGGGGATTTAAATCATGAAGTACAAAAATTATGAAATGTGTGATCTATTTGTGAATGAAATCTACAGGACATGAAAAAAAATTTAAATTAATTCCATTTGTGAGATTTCGTTTTCGCAATTTTTTTTGCTGGTTTAAAGTGCCACTTATGTTTTATATTCGTCTTTCAATGTTTGATTACCAGTTCCTCATTACGTTTGTTGACAGATAAAGAAAGATAAGAAAAAACAAGGGAACCAATAAAAGTTTAGCTGTGTGTTTGTGTGTATATAAAATACTATATAAAATAACGCCATCTAGTAGTGAGTTACAAAAAAGTCAATAGAATAGGAACCACCAAGTAAAAACATACTTATCCAAATGTCACGGTGACCGGCCAAGAGATTAATATCTATTATTCTGAAACTAACATCCTTCTTGATATAAACCCGTATCGATATTCCACTAAGTTTGTTTATTTAACTTTCATACTGTGAACAAATAAACGTTGTAATTTCATTTCTTGGATTGGAAAAGTTTATCTCTTTCCAAGTGAAAACTAGTTAACTAGTATAATAAAAATATAAAGTGAGCCATAAAAATACGTCATTTAAAAATATCGAATTCCTGCAGCTATGAAATGTACGTCATCTAAGACCGAGATCCTGCTTCGCCACGTAGCCTTTGAAGCATTAATAATTCCGTCGAGAGCCTCTTGCAATTCTTTAGGCGCATAAGGGTAAAGCCTTAATTACAGCGTTTTTAAATATTTTTTTATTGTACGTTTTAAAATTTACGACGGTTGGGAATATTCGTATTGGTAGAGGTCAAATTTTTGAAAATAAATTTATTAACAGATGTCTGTGATGTCATATAATATGCAGGCTACTTAAATAATAACTGTATATGTCACTATATCTAAGCAAAATTGATTTTCAGATATCCAAAACTTCTAAATATTTTTAGTCTTTGCCTTGTTAAAAAAAACCTTATAATCAATTTTGTTTAATTCCAAAATTTAATCAAGTTTAAAGTTAAAATCTAAATAGATTCACGTAATCGAGATAATATAAAACACAAAAATAACGAAGCCTTGAACGGTTATCAGAAAAAGGGAAAAAATATTCCATTAAACTAATTTAGCAAGAAAACAAGTTGCAATTTTATCTCCGTTATAATATACACGTCCTTCTTTTAGTTATGGTTACTAAAACTGTAGATGTTAAAGCTCCTAAAACATATAATATTCTGTAATATGGTTGCATTAAACGACCCTTTTCAACGGCCATTTTCTTAGGTATATCTAATTGTTTTTCAGCAGTGACTCATTAGACTAGTTTTTCTACTTGAATAGGCCCGAGATAAAATTACTTATATCCGTGATAATAAAATAAACATTCCGCTGTCACTGTTACCCTACACAAGTATATGCAATAGCTTTATAGCAGGACTCTACTGCTGAGGTCGTTAAATAAATGTAAGAGAGACAGACATACGGTAACTTTTTTCATTTAAGCCGTAAACTTTCAAAGTCATTAAACAACTTTGAGTGGTTTTCACATTGAAAACTCCATAAGCTTGTAACTCAAAATATTATCGAGTATGAGTGGAATGCGATAACGAAAGGTCTTTATATTACAATAGAGGTCCTCACGTTCGCTTTTGTATTCGAGATCCGAATGAACTGCGGGCAGCTCTGACCGCTATTTATACCTATTTCCGGGTTTTCTGGAACATTCTACGGCTTTGCGTATTTACATCAAGTATAATGTCAATTATTAGCTCTTATTGATCCTCGGAAAACAACAGAACAATACATGATGCAGATAATAACGATATAAGGGCGAGAGCCGCCTAATGCGCTCGAGATAGTTCTTATCAGTACCTAGTTTTTATGGGCTCTATTGTTATCTGCCGAACATTCGCAAACCTGCGTAACGTTATTTTATGTTTTATATGTGTTATGTAATGTATATTATTTTATAAAACTTTTTTATATTAGTTTGTTAATTACATTATTACATATAATTAATCCATATAATTTCACATAAAAATAATCTTTTTTGTATGTACACCTTCTTCGCATTTTTACCCGTCTCAATGGGTTGGCTGGTAGAGAATAGCAATAGGCTCTTTTTATTCCCCTAACATTAGGTCAATACAATGAAGAATAAATAAATAAATATTTCAATTCACTTTTACATTTCGTTGTCACGGCTAAACTTTCCAATATTTGACCAAGGAAGATAAATTTGAAATAATAGCTCATACATTATTATTTTAGTGTTATTTACATGACTGCTTTGTATATTTTAATTAACTTAATTATTAAAATTTACTCAATCCAAGTTAATTAGTAAGTCTACCAACCTGCACATGGCCGGCGTGACGGATTATGGCTATTCACCGGAAGACGAGATCCAAACCTATTTTGAAAGTTTATACGGAAGGTAATCTCCAGAACCACGGCACCTATATAAAAATTTCTTTTACCATGTGAAAGATGCATTATTCCGGATGGACACAGGCTATATACCATGTAAATATATAAAAAAAATTCAACCCGAACGAAGTCGGGAAGGACCGCTGGTAATGAATAAATCAACGTGCTCTTAAATTATAAGGGGAGATCCGAAGCCGATATTCGATCATAATTATGATGATTTCTACCCCATGTTCTACCCCATCTTGCATCTCTATCCCTACAGCGAGAGTATTTCTGTTTTTTTACTTGAAGTGGTTTGCGATGGTTTGGTCAATTAACTACTTAACGCCCATTTCGACATTCCGTATAAAAATATTTGAGTAAATCAAAAAGTATCCGCTATTAACATCTTTTGAATACCCTCCTCATAATTTACTGCGACAGATTTACGACAATTCAGCAAATTTTCTGGCTATTTTATTACATCAACCTGTTTCTTGTACAAAAAGCCCTTGAGACAAAAGGGCGACGAACATACCAGTTTAGAATTATAAATTCAAATTGTTTATTACAAAGACAATGGATGACGACCAATTTTTGTGTTTGTTATTTTAGTTTGGAAGTTGTGGAACAATCTTGTGGGAATGTAATGATCCGTTCGCGTTGTTTGAAATAGGCATGTTATGGATATGAAATTTCGGATCTGGAAATGGATACGTATATATGAATAACATTTTACTGGTTATTTTTTTTATGTTAATAACCGACAAACGAGCAGACGAGCCACCTGATGTTGAGTGGTCACCGTTGCCCATGGACATCAGCAAGACCAAAGGTATCACTGATGCGTTGTCGGTCAGAAAATAAGAAGGTTAGAAAGAAGGTACTGGCTCTCAAGCCCCCAGCCGGAACACGACGAGTCGTTTAGCGGCTGACTCAAGCAGGAGGGTGGTAGCTAGCCAGGCAGGCTTCACGGAAAGATAATAATACCAGTAATAATATTAATGACTTGATAATAATACTGATAATATAATCCTTACGCGAAGCCCTACCACCAAGCAGGCTGGCTTCTGTCGCCTCTTACGACACCCTGTTCTACCAACATGGGATTGGGGGAGTATTCTAAACTGCCCCAATATTATTTCGAGTTATCCGATTGTTTGATGGCTTAGGACTTGTAAAAATATAATGTATTTTCAAGGTAATAATTTAACTTTTTTCCTATTATTATAATAATGAAAACCTTAAAAATCAAATAATAAAACGTCTAAAGACGAAAGCGACGCGGCAATTGTATTGGCTCACACAGCGTAAACCTGTCATAACGTGTTTCATTTAGACTGTGCCCCTATTCGAAATTATTCGAAACTTTTTATCGGATTCACTTACCCTTTTAGATATTTTTTTATTTCGAATATTCGATAGTTTCTGTTGTGGTTACAGACCGCTATAGCATCCCTGGTTTGAAACTTAGCTCGATGCATTTTATAATATGTTATCGGATTTAATCAGAACTGACAATTATAGCCTCTGTACGGATTGATACCTCATGTAAAAGTGAATTACCTACGTATTAGACCAGTGCACTAACAACGATCGTACGAGACGGACGCGGTGTTTAACTTAGCGATTTCAATAAAGCCGCACAATAACACTAACTCTACGTCATTTATCGACCTCATCCACAACTACTACTTAATGTGCATTGCTAACTGGTACTGCAGATTTTTTGGTCCTTCGAGCCCCTCTCGGTGTGTTTGTAACCTTCAGCTGCAATAGCAAATCGGTTATCTGGCTTCCCACAAGCGGTTTACCCCAGGCTAATTGAGAAGGTGCCATTTGATGCATTGGTAGTTGAGGATCAACAGCAACTTCAAACAATTATATGGCGCTCATCTCCGACAGAGAAATTCAAAGACCTTATGTACTTTAATTGGCGGCACAAAATGTGTTCCAGGGTTGGCAATGCGAACGCTCAAACAGCCACAGTTCCAAACAGTTCCACGAAGGACATAATCTTCCGGCCGCGGCGAAGACAATGCAAAAATAATTTTACGTCGATGACTTCATAAGCAGTAGTAACTCCCTAGAAGGGGCACAAGAATTACAAAGTACTTTGATCGAATTACTGAAAGCAGGAGGCTTCAATTTATGAAAATGGTCCTCTAACTGTTCGAAGTTGTTAGAACAATTAGATAAACATCAAATTTCCACAAACAATATTTTCGAGTTTAAACAAGACAATTCTACTAAAACACTCGGCCTTAGGCGAAATCTTAACTAAGATATAGTTGTTATTACTTAAAAGAACTTTACTTTCTGAAATATCTCAACTCTATGACCCATCAGGATGTCTTTCTCCGGTTATGATTACAGCAAAAATTATATTTAGACGAGTATGAAAAACACAACTGGAATGGGATGAAGTATTACCGATTGATATACAAATCGACTGGATGAAACTGAAAGAATTACAGACACTACAATCTATTAAAATAAAACGATGGAATTGGAAGTGCTGCACGGTCCTTGATCTATGTGGGTTTTATGACGCCAGCGAAATGGCCTACTCGTGTGTTGTATACACTCGTGTCATTGATGAAACCGGAGAATACGTATTGAACGTGCTTGCCGCGAAAACTAGTGTTGCCCCTCTCATACACAAAATAACTCTACCGCATTTGGAACTATGGGGTGCTTTATTATTGTCCCACTTGATGGAAAAGGCAAAGGATGCATTAAAAAAGCAAAATATCGAAGTGGTGGCACGGAGTGATTCAAAGATTGTCATGGCTTGGCTCCAGGTAGACACAAGTATATAATAATATATTTATTTTGGAACAAAAAACATATAGGTACAAAGATACATGTCAGAAATAATGATCCTGCATAAGTATAAATTGTATTGCAGTGATCAATGAACGATATGGGAAAAGTACGTCGAAAACAGAGTACTGAAAATAAATCAAGTCATACTACCTCAATAATGGTCTTACATCGAATCGAAGAGTAACCCGACAGATTGTGACACAACAGCAACAACATCGCTAACATGTACTGTACAGCTTCGTTATTTGAACTTCGGTGTTACGAGGAGTCTAAATGATAATTCTGAACGCAGTGAAATTTTATGTGCATGCGAAGTAATGTGCGTATTACGAATTACAGAGATAACATCCTATTCAATATTTCTGTTTCTGTATTTTTTTGATGTTTGGTGTAGGATTTTCGATACATTAGATAGGGAAAGTGACATATTTTGTTGACAATGTTTCCTATGTAGCTCTGTTTTGAATCACTTTATGGATATTATGGAGTAGAGTATTTTGCGCTGTTGCCACTTCTGAATATTTTTCAACGAGTCGTTGCAGTGTCAGACAAAGTCGATAAATGGGACCGACATAATGTTGATGTTTATAAATTGTTGACTGTCAGAATTGATCAATTAATTATTTTAAGCGCTTCAGTACTATTTCTATAATCACCTTATAAAAACTAAATAAATAGATGGGCAAATTGATATAAATTTCCGCACTGTATTGATACTTGATCACCACATTCATTCACAAAGAAAATAATCGTTCTCGAAATATTGGCCCAATTGCTTTCATTATTTATGCTTAATAACATTATCTGTTATAACTTCAGAATCAATATGATACGGTGCACGAGAGCGAGTTTGTGTTATAGAAGATTGTTGGGCTCTCTAATTTACAACCTATACGTGTAAAAGGTATTTGAAGCGTCATTTTAGAACTACTAATTACTACTTTACAACTGAATGCGTAAAATAATATATTATTTAATAATCACAACGACGATGTCACATTTAACAAATAAAGGGCGTACTTAAGGTTGAAAAAAAGTTACATTCGCGCTAAGCTGTCATTTTAAAATTCAAATATAATAATTTTAAGCAGATAAATAATGTGAAATACTTTAATTTAATATATTGGAATATATTGGAAATTACGATGTTTGTATCATATCTTTTTAAACTTATATCATCGCGGACGTTACATACATAGATTTTTTTATGTAAATAGCCGACAAACGAGCAGACGAACCACCCAATGGTAATTGGTCACCGTCGCCCGCGGACATACACTAAAGGTATCACTGATCCTTTATCGGCCAGGAAATTAGAAGAAAGAAAAAAGTACTGGCTTTCAAGCTTCCAGCCGGAACACGATAAGACGTTTGGCGGATGACTCGAGCAGG
Organism: Megathymus violae; assembly: GCA_003671415.1. NCBI lineage: Eukaryota > Metazoa > Arthropoda > Insecta > Lepidoptera > Hesperiidae > Megathymus > Megathymus violae. The sequence goes on from PDGT01000028.1 coordinate 304,810, forward strand.
AGGATGGTAGCTAGCCAGGCTTACACTTAATAATAATACTGATAATATAATCTCATATCTCAACAATAAAGTGCACCTACTCACCATGTTTATATTATATTATAGTACATCTTAGCATAGTGCAGAAATACGCACTACAAGTATACACATAACCATTTCGTCTTACAACAAATATCTCGATCTATAACATATCGACCTTATCGATAGAATACTTCGATAATGTATCGATTGGACACAGAAGAACCCATACAAAAACTTTTCACTTTTTGTCACAAACCACTCAGATATTTTACTCTGGTAAAAACGATTTTAATACTTTAAATCTACATACAATGTTATTACCCTTCAAGCTCTTTAGATTGTAGTAGGGCTTGTTAGCTGCGATAAGAGACAGATCCGATTCATGGGGGTTTTAACAATGACAACCAGCAGAGACATGCAGAGACAGGGAATAAACTATAAATAAGGGGCTTGTTTTATTAATAGAAGGCAACTGATATTGTATTGTTCGTTTTAGAACTAATATAAAACATGGCGTTCGAGACTTTTCATTTATTCGGAACGTTGCATGTGGAAATTTTAAAACAATAATTTGTATAAGTTTTTCTTGTAAATCTGTGAGCAAGAATCAATATAACTACAATTATATATCTAACATAACAAATCTAATCTTAATCTAATGTAATCTTTTTATAACTACATTATATATCTACAATTATATTTATAATTGTTTGCAAAATTGAAACTCATAAGTTGAAATATGTTAACATATACATAGCTAAATATTATACAAATGTTTATTATTGACTAGAATGTTATTCATAGATCCTGTCTTGAAAAAATTACAGGAAATTTTTTGTGTAATAATTTTTATTATGATTCTCATAAATAATATTTAAAAAATTAAATAGTTTATTGTAGTGGACCAGTACTTACAGCACAAGTCTTGTGAGCTGCGATTGACCGAGTTAGGCAACTTCGTGCCCAGTCCGTAATTGAATTCCTGGCCGCTGCACTGTGGAATATGGTAGTACAAGGCCTGATCATAAATGTTGCGAATCCCACATTATTATTGTTTCATTTTATACTTGAAGAGTCTTACTTTATCATACATATAGATTTTTTAAATTTAGCACATAAAACAATGAATAAATCGTGCTGGCTATTGAAGTAACGGAAATTCTGTAAAATTCGACTTGAAAATTGTGAACTTTTAGAGTTAAATTAAACGCATTTATTCCAAAAAAGATATATAGTGTAATACATATTTAGAAAGCATATTTATTGTTGATATTTTAATATTATAATAAAATATATAGTCACACGCGATTTTTTTATTACTATAAGATAAAATATCTAATTCTTGAACTTCGACCAGACTTTTAGTAGTTATCTAAACTTACCTAAGTTTTGAATTTGGTTTTATTTTAAGCAGAAGGTACCTCTCTAGTATATATATATATATAAAAACAGCTGCGGATATTTGCGGATCTAGATGTTATTAGTTATAATATGCTGCAGAGTTACAAAACGCGATATCATGTGAACTTTCAAGAATTTATTTATTTATTTAAGGGCTTCAATTCCACATGAAGATATATTGTGTGATGCATATTCAGAAATAATATTTAATGTAGGCTTGGAATCTACCAATATTATTATATAACGATAAAAATATTGTCACGCCCGATTTTTATCTGCAAACGCCATAAAATACTTAATTTTTCATCTTCGACAAGACTAAATTGCAGTTGCCTAAGCTTCCCTAAGTTTTGAATTTGGTTTTATTTTATGCACATGGTACCTATCTACTATATATATGAAAATCAGCTGCAGGTACTTCCGAATCTGGATGTTGATACCAGTATTCGTAAACCATTCGTAAAAAATGTTAAGAAGTTAGACGAAGACACACGGCACCTTTTAAAAGTGATTCAACTCATCGCGGATCCTGAGGTTCAAGTTTGAAAAAATCTGTGCTGACGATATAATAATAAGATATTTACTTCCCATTAGAGATTAAATTAAAATTAAGAAATATTAACAAATTTGTACTACAATACTGTGATAGATACTAATAAAAAATATTAACATTATTCGGTTCACTATCTTTAACTTCTTCTGTATTTTTATTTGATAAGTAGGTAATTCTAAACGAGTAAACAATTATATTTTGAGTCAAATATTTATTTTTTTATCTGACTTGTAAATTTGACGCAAGTGAAGCCGCGCGCAAACGCTAGTATTTGTTAATAGCCTAACTTAAAAAAATACAGATACTATCCACTTCATCTATGCAAAATTTTAAGTCCATATCTGAAGAATCAAAAAAGTTATAGATTTTTGATCACAAACAGGACCATATTTTTCATAGTGCGCTGCGCTTGGGCGTTTCCAAGCATTTACTCTAATCCATCAATCTGAACTTTAATTTTTAGGTTGCAAACGTCAAATCATGTAGGATGAAGTATCAAGTCAGGGGTCAAGTGTGGGAAGTCCCTCGGCTGCCGTAGGGACTTCCCACACTTGTACATCGTGAGTTCCCGTTACAGTTAAAATATTAACGTCCGCGATGCTATAAATTTAAAATTCCTACACTTCTGTTGGCCAATAAGCTCCTCAACAGTGTGGACGATACCTGCGTGGTGGTATGCTCCAGATCGTCACTTGTCACTGCCAGTGGATCACAGACAATGTTAGGGGTGACTCCCCAGTTATGCATGTCTGAAAGCCGTATTTCCAGTAAAAAATAACATCTACAGAATAACCAAATATCTACCTATCAAATTCGCTCGCTCGAAATCTGAAACAGCTTTAAGTAAACCAGTCGCCTTAATCGGGTACAATACTTCTTCAGTATGCTTTGAGTATTAGAAAACGTATGAATTATGGAACAACTTTGCATTAAACATTTCAACGAATCATTCCACTTAGACAATTGTTTCCAACGAATAAAATGATAACTAGATGGAGTACTGTGGACTATACTAGGGGACATTGGCGTTTTAATGACATATTTGATGTATTCAACTTCGGAGTGGTGATGTATTAGTTGCAGAATTAACTTCAGATTGTGTTCAATGTTACTTTCTCAATATTTTGTTATAGAATACGGAGGGATCTTGCAAAGATACGATTGAGATTATACCGATCATCCATGAAACTCTTTAATGACAGCCATCTAGTACAAATGGAAAGGCTGTAGGATCAACACGCCTCGCTCAGAATATCAATGCCCAGGGAGGCTGATGGATTTTGAATGCTGATAGTATTTATGTAGAGTTAATACACGTACCAATTTTGACCTTATTGCGGGTTATTAATATTATTTTTAAGTAATTACTGTTAATATTATCTTTCCTTAAAGCCTGACTGCCTGCCTTACCTTCTTGCTTGAGTCAAACGCCTAACATCTTGTCGTGTTTCGCCTAGGGGCTTGAAAGCCAGTACTTGCATTCTATTTTCTGCTATCTTGATCGACAACGCATCAGTGATACCTTTGATGTTACTAATATCCATGGACGACAATGAGCACTTACCATCAGGTGGCTCGTCTGCTCGTTTGTCTGCTATTTACATATAAAAAAGTCTATATTTTAATACGCAAGAGAATATTTATTAAGTATATGTATATAAGTATACGATTTGTTGGCTGGAATAAATTTGGAAAGGGCGTGACGTGTGAATGATGTAATGTAAATGAAGAACTCTGCGACGGGCGATGGATTGTAGTGTGTATGAAAAGAACTATTAAATAAAGAAATACACACGAATATAACGCCCTCCTCCGTTTTCAAAGTCAGTTAAAAATATTTCAAGACGGTATCTTTGTTTTTTTTTGTGCCTCTCAAAGTTCTTACTAATATGTTGTAATAAATAATAGGGTATTTATTTATTTTATGTGTAATGTTTTACAAGTATACCTACCTATGAGTTTTGTTATTATTGTTACTGACATGTTATATATAATATATTATTATCTTATATATTCTTCATCACATATACTTAACAACTTATCACTAATTCTAACCAACCGTAAGTTGAGTGGAGAGAACGTTACTAGGTATTAAGTCCGCCTGCTGTAAACATTTATTGATAGTTTATATGGTAAAGTATATATAAATAATGTTTCAATAATTAGGATGATGTTATAACCACGTGAATTTAATGTTTTTGAGTAATCAATTCGCTCATATTGTGAACAACAACTAATATTTTGATTGTAAATACTAAAACATTAATAATTTTGCGTAAAGTGCGGATATCATTTGTAATACACGTTACCGTATCCTACAAGTGTTGTGTAAGTTCTCTTCAGGCGACAATTCCTACCCGCTAAAAGTCTTCGATAAACAATTGGCGCTTATAAAGAGGCTTAAAGATCTCACGCATCGTAGCTTCCTCCACCCAATATTTCATAGCCTTTTTTCACATTCTCGCAACACTTACTTCGGGATCATAAATTTGCCCTTAGCGACTTCTAGAGCTACAAGTGTAACTCCCGTATATTTTTATCAATTCAGACTTACACTTGCTCGTTACAACACAGATTATAAGCGCAAGCTTTCAAAAACCAGTGATAGAAACTAGAAACACCTGCAAAGAAACAGTGGTAAAAGAACTTAGAAGGCAGATACATATGAAGCAATTTTCCCTGTCGATAACTATACTCGACAGTTTGAAACCTCTGCGCTAAAACTTGGACAATAGTTAGGTACACAAATGCATGAATATTCAAATCACTCACTTCATCTGTTGTTTTGAGAAATATGGCTGAAAAGTTCCGCTAGTTTAGTTAGTATAGTTTCTAGTAATATACATTATTATATCATATATTTAGGTCCGTTTATTGTCCTATTGATTACGATCAACTAGATAGTCCATGAGCAATAATCCATCTTTATAAATAACATTTAGTTGGCAAAAGTATGAAAAAAGGTCATTGGGCTGATGTTTGTAAATGTCAAAACAAGATTTGAATGGAATAAAATTTATTTAAAATCCACGGAAAAGTCATAAATTTTGAGAATATAACTGTATAAAAAATAAAAACTCAGTAAAAATTTGAAGTTTCTTGACAGTTCTTTCCACTGAAAAGTTTAGTTGCATTAATTACTTTTCGATAAACTAACTGAATGCCTGACAGATAATGCACAGTCTAAGCTACTGGAGATAAAAACATGTTAAAAAAAAATTAATGTTATGTTTGGGATGTAGGCGGCTCCATCTACCCTTAAGTCCCATCCTAGTAAACTACGGCCGAAACTAAACGAGGCTACAGGGAACTGTCCCTCTTGTTAAAGATCACTGGGCTCTGTTCCAATCAGTTTAATGTGGACGGTAGTTGCATGGTGGAAGGGTATTCTCTCCGGATGGCTAGTATAATGTTTCATACATGTTGTCGCAGTGTCAAAGTGCCAATAATAATGCGGGTCTCGCTTCGTTTTGAATCGGCAACGCGTCGGTAATACCTTTCAAGTTACCGATGTCCATAGATGACGGTGGCCACTTACCATGAGGTGACTCGTCTGCTCATTTGTTGACTAGTGGCAGCAAAAAAAAAACGTAATTATGTACTTAATATTACTTTACCATATCTATATATCTGTAATGAGATCGAACGACCCCATAGCCCAGTTGGTAGTGACCCTGCCTGCCGAGCGAGGGCTTCCAGGTTCGATTTCCGGCCGGGGTAGACATTTATGTCACAGATAAATGTTTGTTCGCGGGTCATGGGTGTTTGTAATGTCATATTTGTGTATGTCCATGCTACCCACAACATAAACAATCCTAGTGCGGAGGTATGTGTAAACGTTTATTTATTTATTTATTAATAATTTGAATTAATAATATTGAAAGATTGAGTGCGAATTTTGTGAGTTTGTGTATATACGGAATATAATCTCTGTCGACCGGTTTCGGCGAAATCCATAATGTCGGTCGCTGAGGAGATCGTTTTGTTCTAGGTATGCCCTGAGACGCGAATTCAATATACGTTCTATAATAATATAATATACGTTATATAATATATAATCTTACAGAGTATAGAGGTAATTGAAATCGGCCGATAGTTACTAGGGTCGGCACGACTACCTTTTTTAGGTACTTGTTGTACGTTGGCAAGCTTCCAAGATTTAGGCACTATCCCAATCTTGAAAGAGAGGCGGAACAGACGTGTCAACACAGGAGACAACTCGGGTGCACATGCCTTTATTATAATCCTTGGAATTCTTTTTTTTTTCTATTTTTTGCTTTTTTCATGTCTAGACACCGCGAGGTTTTTAGAACCTCCTTGTTCGTTATACGGATATCGGGCATAGAAATGCCGCAGTGAGGTAAATTTGATGGCACATTATTGCAAGAATCTAAATGTGAGTGTTCGGCAAATAGAGACGCTTACAAGTCCGCCTTCTCTTTAGCCGTATGAGCCAGTGTCATCTGGTTTTACCAATGGAGGCAATGTGGGTCGACAGAAGTTAGTCTCAACCGCTTGGGCAAGAGACCAAAAAGCTCTACTGCCAGCTGGTTGGTCAGAGAGTTTTCCGCCGATATGTTGAATGCAGTTGAAATTAACCTCTGTAATGTCTTTTTGTAGGACTTGGCGGCGAGGTTAAAGGCTTTCTTCTTCGAACTGACATCTGGATCATCTTTACGGTCTCGAGCATCAACCCAAGATAAATACGCCGAACGTTTGCGCTTCTCAGCTTGAGCGCATTCGGCGTTAAACCAAGGGCGAGCTTTGCCACCGACGGTAACATCAGGAAATGGGATGAAGTAATCCATTGCTTGGCGTACCACATCGGTCATAGCATCTGCGCAGCTCGACGGATCTTCAGCAAAAAAGCAGATGTCACGCCAATGATAAAACGCAAAGAAATGCCGCATCTCATCCCAATCTGCCGACCTGTGATGCCATACTCGCCGGACTTCCTGGGAATCGAGTTCAGAAGGGGAATATGACAACACAAATTTCACCAGACAGTGATCGGAGGTACCCAATGAAGACGAGACGACATATCTGTCTGGATCGGTCGACAGCAAAAGGTCCAAGCCATTGGCTGTGTGACCGTCGACATCAGACACCCTAGTGTCTTGCTTTACCAATTGGAAGAGACCAAGCGACATGGGAAAATAACACGATGCTATCCCAGCATCGTGGGTTCTCTGGTATGGGGACAGCCATTCCTGATGAAATGCGTTAAAGTCTACCAGAAAGACCAGTTGAACCGTAGGGTGTCAATGAAGGGAATCAGCTGCCATACTGAGGTGTTCAAATAACTGAGTTATCTTATGGTCACCGCTGTGCGATCGGTAGACACAGAAATACAGAATCTTGTCGATTCCTGTATCTACCAAAACCCAAACTGTAGAGAAGGTGAGGTCTTCAAGGTGACGGAGACCCTGACAACAGACGACATTACGGGCGTACACACAAACTCCGGCACGAAGGTGAAAATTGTACTCGATTGTGTAACCTGGATAATCTAGGTACGCTACACTGGATGTACAACCAATCTACGTCTCCGTCAGGAAGAGCAAGTGCGGCTGCGTAGTCTCTAGATGGTGATGGACTGAAGAGAGGTTAGAGTGCAAACCACGTATATTTGTGGAGTGCATTTAAAGTGAAGGGACGTGCTGCCGCAGTGGAAAACAATTATTAGCCCTCTTGCTTTTCATTATCGGTTAAATTATACTGAGTGAATAGGGTGGGGAATGGCAGTTGAAAGAGGCGTTGCGTCGGTAACCCCACGATAGAATTAGTCTCGCCGCGTCATTGGGGCCTTAGCTTGGAGATTGCGGGGACGCACCAAACCCCCCGGAGATCGCCATCAGGTTCCCTCTTCCGGTAGCCAACTGGTATGATTTTTGCAGTTGGCGGGGCAGACTTTCGTGGGTGGCTGTCCCACTACTTGGACTACGGTCGGCCAACAGTACGCCGTGCTTCGGATCCCGCTGCCCTCCAGAGCTAATATCCCGGCGCATCAAACAAACCAACTCATCACGACTGGTCTTACTAACGCAACGCAACTATTGAAATCCATTCCCCATTTGGCTTCATCAGATATCATGCTGGAACACGATGAATCGCTTGGCGACATGACTTTATCTGACCAGAACCGGCAGCCAATGTTATGGCCTACCACCAGGAGTCCCCTTTTAGTCGCCTCTTACGACAGGCAGGAGATACCGTAGCTCGTATTCTGGTCCCAAGCTACAGGGACAAATTAAATTCAATGAAGTGAAGGAACGTAGTAAAAGAAGAAACTATATTGTTTTACAAATAGATAATATTTATAGTTTCCATAAAACAAACAGAACATTAATATTTAAGCGTTTAAATAAATTTACGATATTCGATAAAATCAATTTTGTGATTAAATCATTTTATTTTGTTCCCACAAATATTAAATTTCCACGAACACATATCCATCTCATACACATAGCCATCTCCATCAAGGAGGTCGGCGACCATTTGTCGATACGTTTCTTTATCAGCAGTCATATGAATTAGCTTATCTTATTTTTATTTATTTTATTTATTTATTGGGATTGCCAACGCAAGATACAGCGCCACAAGCTTAAAATTTACGCACGTTATAGATGTATAAATAACTGCTCCTACAATTAAAGGCAATCACAGCATGCGTTGTGTTACAAATTCACTACACACTATTATATACTTTTTTAATTATTACTACAGTTACTACCACACAATTACAATAGAAATTACATTATTTGCTTGTAATATAAATTGAATTAAATAATGTCATTGAAATAATTATAAATTCAACATGTCAATGTAATTATGAAGTAATGAACCTTTATTATTATTAAATTACAAAATTTCTTATAATATAAATTGAATTAGATAATGTCAATGGAATATTCATAAATCAACATGTCAATATAGTGAGAAAGTACAATATAATAGAATAAGGTCAACAGTTTAAGAGGTTATGTCACATGTCTTTTTTTTAATTTGGTAAAGCTATCAAAATGTACATCAATTTCAGGCACTTTATTCGTATATTTGTTGTAAAGACGTGATAGACGGACTACAGGAGAGTCCTGACCGAGGTTTGTCTTACAGAATTTGGATGAAAGTAAGATGCATGGGTGTCTCGGTATTTTTGAAGGGACATTAACCTGGAATTTGCTCAAAAGAGCTGGGCAATCAATTTCATCATTTAGAAGTCTATGGAGGAAAAGCATGTCTAAATGGGCTCTGCGTGAGGAGAGTTGCTGTAGATGAAAATGTTTAACTCCCTCTATATATCAGTTCACAGTAAGTGGAAACTTAAAGCGTCGCGATAGGCTGTGAATAATTATCTGTGCTTTTAGCACGCAGCCAGTCCCTTATATTTCCAATCTACGAGATTCTTCTGCCACCTGGACCTCTACTTCCTTTAATACTAGGTAAACTAAAAGGTACCAATACCCGACATTAATTTCAGACTTGATGATAAACTCTTTTAAAGAGTAAACATCGACATTATACCCTTTAGATTGGACTTACTTAACGTACGTTAAGTAATAAATCTGTTGATGTATTTAAAAAATAAACATCAAAAATACATGTTCCTATTACAAACCAACAGCATTAAAGAGCTACGGCCTAATATTAATTATTCATTAAAATCAAAAAACAATATTTTATATTACACTATTGAAGTGTAAAAAAAAAAATGCTTAAAAAAATTATATCCACCTATTTGTTCTTCTTGTTTGAAAAGCGTTTTTAAACTATCGTCACCAAGGTTCTTGAATATTTGACAATTTAAAGATAAACCCTCGAAAAATATCAACGTGCAGTAAAACTAATAAGATTATTGTTAATATATAATCGGAGTATAGTAGGCGACTCTCGCCCTTACACTTCAGAAATAAGGCCGAATATCAATTACACAAGTTTCGCTACCTACGTTGTCGTTTGAAAATAATAACAATAAATTATATTGTTTAATAAACATTGTCTTTAGTGAGAAAAGCGTAAGTTAAACGTAAAATCGGTATACATAAATAGAGGGCTCAGAACCGCCTACGAATCATTCATTTCGAATACGAAAACGAAGATTTTCTCTACAAGCGAAATACCTGCGATCAATGAGTATGCGACTGTGTTGGTTAGTTAGTGTTGAAGTGTGCGTTTGTTAACAGTGTAATAAACTCTTTGCGAAGCTATTTCAGCGTTCCCTCAAAACCGGTAATCCTGATACGTAACAGTGTAATTATTTTAGTTTTAAGTTCAATGGAAATGCAAAGTTTTTGTACCTCTTTTTAAAAATTTATCCTCATGTTTATATGATTATGTTTCTTTATTCCATCTATACTGAAATATTTGAAGTGGACCGTGGATTTTAAACATATAACACAGCGCGTACATTAATGTTAAATTTCACTTCGTTATATAGACAGAGAAGGGTGATTAGTCGTCGCTACATGTCCAATTATGAACACCACAGGAATCCATTACCGTTTGCATCCGCTTTCGAACGCCGGCAGATGAGAAGTTATGTTCAAAGTGGGAAATTAATCACGCTAACTGCGAGATGCGCTCACGGCTCTACTGCTTATTTCAAACTTAATTGATCGACAAAGTTAAGGAACGTGGAGCGAATTTCGAATTTGAATGGGGGTTCGCTTGTAGCAAATTTTAGATGTAAAGAGCTCTATCGATTATTGAGTCCAACCCAACCCTATTCGTGGTTCATCCATCTGAACAATAGCCGAGGAAATAGTGGCAAGTGAACACCTGCAGAAGCAGTACTTACAATACTAAGTCTTAAACTGAATAAATATTTTCTATTCTATTTTATTCTATTCTATTCAATAGGTCGGGCGAGTTTGCATCGCTTAGTTTTAATCATGGCACACATGTTATATTATCTTCATTATCTGCTTAGGTAGATACCAGCTTCCTCCTTGTTAAATAACCGATTAATAATGTTTTTGCCAATTAACAACAAGTTCGCCGTATCCTAGTCAGCTGACCCGTCTTCTTAGTTGGATATAAAAATTTAACCACAAAACTTTTTGTCCTAAAACAAGCTGTATAATTAAAGGTAACCTTGGTAATTATTTCAAATTATTAAATAAAATCATTGTTCATATACACTCCCGCATTACGATTCTCTGACTCCTAGGCGGCATGAACATCCACGAGTAAAAAATTACAAGAAATCATGATACGAGGACAAAAATACATCAATCAAATATATGTTTCACCCGAAAATCGGTGTCAAAGTATCTTGACAGGCAATTTCACTAACTGAGCGATAGGGTTGTCGCGACTCTTAAGCAATATAATATTTGAGCTACATTGAATTTTTATACGGGTATAGTGAAAGGGGATAGAGAGCTATAACGAATGGCTACTTCAATTTCAATGCGTGCTACATATCTAGAATTGAATTCTAAATTGACTTTGACACTGTTACGAGTCAGTGTGCTTGCTATACGATTTGTGAGATTTTTTGTGAATTTCTTCTCCTTCTTAGAAGAATTATTTTATACGTCTAAAATACTCACGAGTTTTGTATTTTGTAAATCATAGTCAAGGCGAAAATATCGGTTTAAAACATAATAAATTGTGAGTATCCCTTAAAATAAAAATGATTACAAAACATTTTTGTAAAACCACAAGATATTGATAACAAATTCGTATTTCGGTCACGACTATATATTTTTAATTACAAATTTACATTTAGTTTTTACAAACCTAATGAACGCGACACGAAAAAAGCCTGGTAGGAACAAAAACACTTAGAACTGATTGAAACGCAAACTTTTAAATTACGATTCATTTGTGATTCTTAAAAACAGCCACTTAAAGAATTCAATCCGTCACTTCCCATTTAAAATTGGAAAAGTAAGTATCTACAACCAATAACATTTTTCTTGAAATAAAATTCTGCCCAGTGAGAAATCTACCAACAAATATTTGACATTGTTAATGTTTTCTATACATAATCTTTACTGCGTTAATTAATGATTGCGTAACTTTTAAAATATCGACTGAATGATCGATTCGTATTCACACAATACGAGTATATACATGTTTCTGTCTTAAGTTCATAGGCACGGTATGATCCCATGGGTGACTTTACGATTATATTACGTAATTACCAAATGTTGTGTTAGTGAATCAAAATTATTTACATAGTAACGACCTCGTAGCCCAATTGGTAATTACTCAGCCTAATAAGGGCGAAGTCCCAGGTTCGATTCCCGGCCTGAACTTTCATGTTAGGTGTCTGATCAATGTTTTTTTTCGAATTGTGGGCATATGTGATATTATACTTTTTTTTTGTATGTGTGTGTCGCAACATAGAGTATCTTAAAATAAGGCTGTGATTGTTTTTTATGCTAACAACATTGTATATATTTTACGAGGCCAGTTAGTTTATTATAAACTTTGACTTTTAATCGTTAACTTTTATTCCGTGTAAGTACAAAATTTTTCACCATGCTTAACTCGACACACACTAACCTGTATTTGATCTTTAAAAAATAACATGCTTCACATTTTAATATCTCATCATTAAAAACATACACCAAAAAACAACTAATCGTATTAAAATAAATAAAATATATTTTCTTACTAGCCTACTATTTTTGAATCTTGCACGCATATGTAACTTTTCAAATAATGTGTGTATTATAAATTGATTAACACTATCTTCAATGATAAATCTTCCATAATGTTCTCAAAATTGTGTGAAATCTGCCAACCACACTTCGCAGAGTGGTTGACTATAGCCTAAACCCCCTCTCATTGTGAGAGATGACCCAAGTCCAGTAACGGCTTGTAATAATGATGATGATATTTTCCCTGTAAATAAAATACCGTTGTATTTTTAACGAGGTTCCAATAACAATAACAAATTGTAAGGAAGATCTAAATTATTACTTCATATACGTTTATGAATTAAAGATCTAATCGTACTGTAATATCAAGTTCGATAAATGTTGTTATTCCACTTAAGGCTCGAGATCAAACTTAGCTTTCTATTGTAATGTATGTCATGAATATTATATTAGTTTCAATAACTTCTGTAATAATTTCTAAGCATAGAGGTTTATGGATGGGATTCATTTATTTACGCTTCAAGCAACCCGACCTCGCTTCGTTTTAGAAAACCTTCGCATTACGTTTAGAAATAACATTTGCTTTGCTTTATGAATGATATTCTAGTTCTGGGAATTAGAAACATATTAATTTATTATAATAGCAAGGCAGTCCCAAATTTTATTTATTGCCCTCTTGATAGAATGTTCATGTTAACTTTTATTTCCTATCCCGGAATACGAATCCATTTCCCGGGATAAAAAGCATCCTAAATTATGACTCATAATATAAGCTATTAAAATGCAACTTATCATCGAACATTCTCCAGTGATTTTATTGTGATACGTCGTCAGACAAACAGGCAACAATTTCCGGATAAAAAAAAAGTACCTCTCTATATTGATAACAAAGTCTATCCACGTTAATATTTCTAAAAAAATCCATGTACGGATTCTAACCCCTTTACAGTTTTATTATTAATATAGATTATATTTACCTAATTATAGAAAATACAAAAGGCTTCACTTACACTTAATGCCTATTGGCATTCACTAGCAGGAAACTGTGTTTAATAGTGTATTTAATGCTTAATGCGAAGACATACATACAAATGAGCGTGTAGAATCAACATGAAAAGACGTACTTTACGTGACGTAGACGTGAATATGTTATATAGATACACATTATGATTTGGTCATGATTTAGCTTTATTGGGGCGGCTTAGAATACTCCCCCCAATCCCATGCTGGTAGAACAGGGTGTCGTAAGAGGCGACAGAAGCCAGCCTGCTTGGTGGTAGGGCTTCGCGTAATGATTATATTATCAGTATTATTATCAAGTCATTAATATTATTAGTGGTATTATTATCTTTCCGTGAAGCCTGTCTGGCTAGCTACCACCCTCCTGCTTGAGTCAGCCGCCAAACGACTCGTCGTGTTCCGGCTGGGGGCTTGAGAGCCAGTACTTGCTTACTAACCTTCTTCTCATTTCCTGGGCGACAACGCATCAGTGATACCTTTGGTCTTGCCGATGTCCATGGGCGACGATGACTACTTACCATCAGGTGGCTCGTCTGTCCTTGGTCGGCTATTAACATAAAAAAAAACATATTTAATTTTTAGAATTTCGTTATCGTTAAGGAAATATTCATAGTCCAAGTTCCCACAAAAGCCCAGGTAGTTACAAAACCGTTTCATTTTATAGATGTTTCACCAGTTTGGGGACTTTACTCGAAACCATAATGATCACCTTAAAGCATCGCATTTGGCTCACGTTATCCGAAATTCACGAAATATTCGAATAGGGAGAGCAGTCTATTTAAAATGCAACACAGAATACGGTATTGGTGCAGATTTATGCAAAACGATGGTAATTTTGAAACCCATTGCGTTACTGGCAAACGCATAGGTAATGTAATTTATTATTTATTAAATCCGTCATTAACGGCAATACATGGAATTTAACTATACAACTATCAAAGGAGTTCACTCATATAACCGTTCAAATGTCAACTTCAATTCTGCCCTCAATAAATTATAAAGGCGTATGCAATTTTTTTTCCGGAATTGACTTATATACATTGCTGGATGAAAAACCAGGGCACTACGTAGGTACGTACATAATATGCCCTTGTGCAGTACAATTTTTTCTGACTTTGGAAATTTAAAAGCGCTTATTTGGTATATATTGCTAAAAAGCAATTGACAAGGCACAATTATCCATTTGTGACTTACATATGTAGTATTCGGAAGATGTATTTACTTTGATAGAAAAAGTCGATATTCACCACTTGCGCTTTTCCTTCTAATTAAAATAAATCTATAATATGTACAAAAACAATAATAACTAATAATATGAATGAAATGAAAATGGAATGTGTTATTTTTTTTTTCTTTAAAGTAAAGTATACACTTAGTAAACATATCACGTATATTTTCAGGTTACAGCTATGGATAGAACGATAATAAGTGTTTTCATATACTTTTTACCTTAGCAAAGCAAAAAGGTGGATAATGTCCAATGAGTCTGTACTTGTTAAGTATATTTATTTCTAATATAATGGACTACATTATACATTGTAGTATTTTTTTCACTATTATTAGTATCTCGGGTTAAGTCGTTTACTTCTGATCCATCATCCACATTCAAAAGATTCAGCGTTTTTTTATGGAGCTCGGTGTTTCATTTTCACAATAAGCTCCCAAAGTTATTACGTGATTAGTCTATTAGAAATTTTTAGTTACGTGATAAAACACAGCTTATAGGTAAATGATATTTTTTATATATGAATATATCAATAACAAGGACGCCTGGAAAACTTGACTTACAAGTAAAAAGTTAAAGCTACTGTGTAATAGCATATGTTGCTTTAAAAGATGTGCTGAGAAGATTTTTCTCCTCAATGTTAAAGCACCTTTTCTAAACGGTAATAGAAGCAAAAAATGGCGTTCATAAATACATTTACAAAATACCTAAACAATTTTGAATTTTAATATAAATTAGAAACATTTATTTATTACAGAAGCAAAAGGAATACAAATAATATTTCCCAATTCCTTAATAAAGTTTCATCTAAACTAATCGTATTATCCTTCATCCACAAAACTTGTTCATTTTCTCAAAAAGGAGAGCGACAACACATCCTTTTTGTTATTACCCGAAGCTTATTACAATAAGTTTCAATTGTTACACATTTTTGCGTAATAAAAAAATAAAAACAATAATTATATTCCGTAACTAGGTAAAAAGTTGTAAACTGGAGTAACATTTGGAAGTCATAAAACAATTTCATGAATTTTTTTGCGGAGGATAACTTTTTTATTTAGAGAATTTGTAAACGGTAAAGTCCGTTTAAAAGATCTTCTTATATTTCTCTTTTTATATACATAAATTGACAAAATACTAAGTTCTACTAAGCTCGTTTACAAACGTTCACAACATGAGTACACTAAAATATTGAATAATTTTTTTGTTTTTTGTATGTTTGCATATCCAGTAAAATTCAGAGTTACACAAGTTATAACCCATAATTGTCCCTCTGGTGGATTCGCATCTTCTCTCATAATGAGAAGAGTTAAGGCCATAATCTACCACGCTGGCCGAATGGCGATTGACAGATTTCATACGTCTTTGAAAACGTTATGGAGTAGTATATTTATTCTAAGTGCAGGTTTCCTCACGCTGATTTCCTTCAACGAAGCGAGTGCTAATTAATTCATAATATGCGCATAATTGGAAAAATTTAATTGCGTGTAGGATTCATACTTGAGTTTCCCAACCGAGAAACCGACGTTCAAACTACTACTTAAAATATTAGACGTCCAGTAAATATATTATATGAATATTTCAGTGAAATTACAACTTTAAAATAGAAAGCACACATACAGAGAAAACAAAAAGTTCATATCACTTTAAAAACATATTCAAATTAAATTTTATTTTCTGTCACAAAAGGTATAATAGATAAGTTCCCAAAGATACAGCAGACTACGTAGATACGGTAGTAATACGAAGCCCTATAAAGTAGGTTCTGCTCGCTAAGCCCAGTTTAATTAAAATCACCTTCAGAGCGACGAACGCTTTCCGTACGTATATTCCACTGCGTTTATACGAGAGTTCCATTAAAATTTTAACTCAAACTATTACAGATTTAACCCCGGTGGAAATTTTTATTATGATGTTTACCAAAAATGTACACCCAATAGTTTTGGAGGTTAGCCCAGGTTGGTCAAAATTAATTCATTTTCCTTAGCATTTTTTAAGCTATATATTTGAAATATTAAAAATTTATCAATATTCCCAACAAAGCTTTCAGTAAACCGACTTTAATGAAATACAAATGTTATTAATATGTCGCATCCTGCCTTGTCTTGCCGTCAAATAAATATACTATTTACTTGAATAACAACTTATCATGTCCAGAGAATTCAACCAAAATACTGACTTCGATTTTTCATCGGAAACATAAAAAATCTAGTAATCTTAAGAAAGATTAGTAAAAGAGTCTGAGATGAATTAATAATTAAACCCTTTGAGCTCAAGCAAAACTTTTTGTAGGTTATTAATAAAATTAATGGACCAATAAGGCTATATTTCACTGTCTATTGTAAGATACTTCAGTGCTACCTGAATTCTTAATTAGAATTTGAACAGTATGTTTAATTGAACTGTAACTTAATTGAAATGTATACTGTGAAGGATCAGTCATTAATGGCGGCCGGAGTCAGTTGAAATAATTAAGCTTCAGTGGTATCCAGAGCTGTCAAATTTAATGTTAGCAATTTCATAAAATCAAACATCGCGACGTTTACAGCGCTTGTATCGCTCTTTAGTTTAAGTAAAGATGTAATGTTATATTCTAAGGATAATATTACATACTCTATCTAATTATTCTATTGACTTAATCATGAGAGACTAAAAATGTGATCTCAGGTGATGTAATCGTTTCATCGTTAACATTATGTATAATCCAAACTTTCGAAATAAAGTCAGTGTTATTCCAGCAATCATTCATTTCACTCAACCCAACTCTGTACAAAGATTATATTTGGATCGATTCAGCCATATCTTGTTTCTATTGACCCCAATCAACCCTTTCATCCTTAGTGTACATCTTTTTTCTTCCACCTTTCTTTAAGTGTTCGGCAGAATGGGGAACGATAAAGCATTGATTGACTTCTCTAATATCACAGATGTAGATAGACGGCGATGGCCAGTAACCATCACATAGCCTGGTCGCTTGTTGCCCGATTACTATAAAAACACCCCACCTTTTAATCCCTTTTTTGGTGACGTCGTGCGCCGCGATCAATTTCACTTTTTACAACACTGCTTTACTTTGCACTTTACTTTGCACCATGTCAACAACAAAATTGCCAAATAATAAAATAGATAAATAAATATGATGGTTTATTATTAACCCGCCCTCGTTTTCGTTACAGATACGTTACGCTCACTTACATCTACAGATCATGTAAGCATAAGAAGATTGTCACTCATAAAGTTCATGTTTACAACATTTTATTCTGTTAGACTTTAACTTTGAAACTTTGACTATTCAGTTTTCTGGTATCCTCAGTGAATACGTCCATTTCCCGCTATACAAAATATTCTAGATATTGATTCGTAATATTGGTTATATATATATATATAGCTTTTATAGATTGATATTGGCCAATATATCAATAACAAAATCTTCTTTTCTTACATCAAAATTTGTTAAAAATATGTAATTTACAAATTCAGCGTGTTACAGTTTTATAACTGTAGGTACTTAACTTTCGGGCACCCCTGCAAACGAAGGCCTGAGAGCAACCCTCGTCTTCTGGGGCCCGACAGAAATATATATCGGACATAGGAAAGCTTTTGTTACTGGTAATATGTATAACAATACGCACAGTGTTCGTAATTCTATTTAGTTATAGGTTACCCATTAATTAATAATACGGATATATAATATACTCTCTACACGTGGATATTCAGAAGTTGTTGCGTAACAAAGATAAATTTTACGATAGTAAAAGATATTTTTTTATTGTGAAATGTTTTCAATGTAATCTTTACCAATAAAGTACTTTTATGAAATTTTTATGCGTTTAAATCATTTTGTTCCAATCAACCTTCATATACCTCTCGCGAAATCCACTAAAACGCGTAGAACAAATCTGGCTGTTTTTTGTTTAAATGTCACATGTTCCAAATTAGCGTTGGTAGAACGGTGATTGATAAGATCAAGAAAATTTCTCGCGAACCTGCTGAAGTGCTGTAAAGGTCGTGGATGTAATGAAATGTGATCAGTATATTTTCTTTGTAGTCTCAGAGAACCGAATAATAAACAGGTTTCTTACTTCTTTCTAGGACGACAACGCGTGTCTGTACCCGAAAGCTTGGCGGTGTCTTCGATTCTTCTGATAGGTTAAAACCGCAGGAAAATTCGTGCAAGTTTTTGAGGTTATCACGATCAGACCGATAGATATAGTGTGCTATGTAATGATAATGAATGATAATGACACGTGGATGAGTACCTAACCTAATCTGCATTTGCGATTAGCACTCGTTGAGTCTACTCACCCTGATGATGCTCTGTTTCGGAGCGAGACACGTGTTGGTGACGGCATGATTTCCTTTGTGGGGGGAAGGGAGGTTCCATGCATGTATAGAAGTATATACCATCATACATTATGCTTGCGGATTGTTGCAAAGTATATTAATACTAATTTAATAACAATGAATTTCCGCAAAGTAATGCCTGATACTATCAGCTATCTGCATTATAAGATATTATTGTAAGATATATTTTAAGATAAATAACGATAATTTCATGATAATTTCAATTCAGCTTATTAATATATTAAAATTACTCGTAGATCATATTAACAATATCAAGAAATTATAGTATCAACTATTTCATGGTGTACCCACGTTTCATGAAATAACCAGTTGTCAATATTGTCGAAGAATCACAGACGTTTAACAATTTTATCATAAGCTCTTATTACATTATCTTGATAATAGCAAAATAATCATTAAATCTTTGCAATTGAAAATCTAAAATGATGCACTGAATTAAAAAGTTCCATTGTTACCAACAATACCTTTATTTTGTTGGCGATTGTAACAAAAATAGTAAAAAGTGAATCGAGATTCAGACGTCACAAATCCATAAAGAATGATTTTATCCATTCTGTGTAAAAGATAAAACGAAATTGTTCAAAAAACGAACAACTAAAACATGGAACGTTTCAAAAAAAGAACGATTTTAAAAACAAAACAGAAGTGCACAGCGCTTCGTGATTTGCCTCGGGAAATAGAAACGTAAACGGATTGACGTCGCTCACCTGGCCTGTTTGTGTCCATGCATTCATAATAGGTAGACCAAAACGATATGGAACTGGATATCGCATAGGACTTTTATGAGGTTTAAGATAATTGCTTCGAGCTTGGAGCCCGGGAAATTTTATTTTTCATCGTTTTTCGTAAATTGCAGCTGCTGTGTTTTACATCGTATTTATTTAGTCGGGTCCCTAACGCCACAATAGAAGTGTTCTTCTTAAGGAAAACGACTGTCGGGAAAGAGAATCACTTTTTATTAGTGAACAGAGTTAGTACATATTTCAATGAAGCCTAAAGACATAAAGCACTTCAAAATACTTTACAATAGGGATGTTATGGAGCTCCGTAACCGTAACCGAAACTATCGGATATCCGAAATGAAAATATATCCGAAACCGTACGGATATATGAGTAATACTTAACCGGTCTCGATTACAGTTAAGGATATAAAATTGTTTCGAATTATCCGATCGTTTCGGAAAAGCTCAGTTCTGTGTATTAGATGATTTAGAACTTGGAAAAATATTAATATATTTATAAGGTAACAATTAGACATTATTTCTAAGTATTATGTAAAAACAATAGCCTTAAAGATTAAATAGTAAACCTTGTCTTCAAATGGGAGTGACGCCGCTACTTTATCGACTCGGCCGGCGAAAATCTGTCATAACATGTTACATTTTGACTCTGTGCCTATCCGAAATTATTCCAAAACTTTTTCATCGGATTTGGATTCGAAGATTTTATTTTATTACTCACTAGTAACTTTTAGTGGAAAATTACGTGGAAATAGATACATTTCTCGGGATGAAAAGTATACTAGCTTAGGGACCCATAATATAAGTTCCAAATATGCCAGTATTACTCCAATATAATTTGTAACGGATATCAGGTCAGATCCTCATTGATGCCTTGAAAAATATCTAACTAAAGGACCTGATGAAAGAGATTGCAGTACTAGATCTATATAGATTTATAGATATATATATATAATCTTTGTGTGTTATATATATTATTATTATTTAAATACGCACTGATTTTTGCCTCACTGTATCACTTTTCCACTTATTGGATCTTACGAAAATTTCTGATTAAGATTAAGAAATTCCCGTGTACAAACTTTTCATACATATTATTTTGTTTCCTTTTATTTTGAGTGTACTAAATAGAAAAAACTGACCTTGACCCAATGTTACTCTCAGCTATTTTAAAAGCGCTTGCGAAAGTTATATATAATTTTCATGCATGCAAACAATATATTGAAACAAAAACAATATAGATTCACTATCGCTTGCATCGTTATGTCATTAAAATGATTTATGAAATTTTCAATGTCATGACCTATGGACAAGCGTTTCTTTTAATGAATAACTTTACTAATGTAAAAAACTACAATTGCGGTACGGAACGAACAACAGTATACAGAAGTATCAATAATAATATCATTACACAACCAAGCCACCAAAAACATTTTCCAGTCGAAGTATAGAAATAATGAAAACTGTTCATATAATACCGGCCCCATATTACATTAAACAAGTCACCTAACTCCACAACAGGTTAGTGTATTTTTCGAATGACGTGATACTATTTGAGAAGGAAAAGGTCAATTTATATTATGAAGTAAAATAAATACAACAAATTAATTAAACACAAACAAACAACAAATTAATAATTTAATATAAATATAAAACATGAAGCAAACACTAAACGTGGCTTAATTAACTTAAAGAACATACAAACCTCTTGAACTTAGTCATTGACAAACATTCAAATTAGAAAGAGCATGTACTGTATCCGTATTAGGTTGAATTGATTTACCTTTGCTCTTAGACGGAGTAGGCAGACGGCGTGTTAGGCAGCTATAATATGTGATGTGATAGTTTCGAATCAATATTTGCTAAATATATTGCCTTCATTTAATTACATTTTATTGTAACCGAAATAAATTATGTCAATAGATTAATAATATATAATATTATATTATGTAAATAAATAATTTTAAGAAATCGGGCGCAAATACACGGGTATCGTTTAGTAGTGACAACATCTATATTATTATTACAAAGTGAGAGTTTGAATTTTGTGAGTTCATGTATCTATATATATATATATATATTACCATTTGGAAGGTATATTTCTGAATGGATATAGAAGGTCCCAGTACATAAAATTGACCAATCGCAGATTAAAAACCCTGTGTACAGTTTTCCCATAGACCATTTCATTCGTCGAAACTAGTGATAATTTCTAACACGCACATATTTTTTTGACAAGCTAAAAGTGCTTAGGAATTTCAAACCCAGGCCTTGCGTGTGAAAGCCTACCAGGGCTCGCAGGCTAATTGCTTCGGTGGCTTAGTATGCTACTTGTAATAGATAAACATAGTAATCTGCTAGTTAAATGTTTCGCTAGTCATTATTGAACAGGGATAATCTTGTCAAATTATGTCAGAGTATGTTTACAGTGATAATTACAATATCTTTGACAAATCCCATACAGTTATTGAAGGGTAATCCTAATTAAACACGTGCTCTAAATTATTGTTGTATAGAAATTTCAGATGTCTATTAATTTAAACGTCTACGCTATTATCTCAATACGATAAGTGATAGATTCGAAGCTTAATTACTTAATTATATTAAGCAAGCCGTATATAAATCAATCCATCCAATAACATAACACATTCACACAAACGTGATCAAAGACATTTTATTCGAAATACTTTTGGAAGGATCATTCGGTCATTTTACAAAAGTAATGTTACATAACACCGAGAAAAAGATCATTTCCCAGTAGTGAAAATAAATTATCAAATTTAATATAGAAGTCCTTCTTAAGCGCCCGTTAGGGATTTGAAAGGCTTCTGTGAGGTCTAAAATGAATGAATGAATGAAGGGCTTTCGTGTTTTCGCAACTTAACTAACGGTTACTCAGGGTGAAAACTTAGATATTTACAATTTGATTACATTCCAACACTCTTGTACATACAATATAAATTGCTCTTTAAAACCGCTTGTCAAAGTTCACCTTTCAAGTGCATTACACTGTTTTGATATTCCTACAGTTTAGGCTTAAAACAGACTCTATTTCAAGGAAATAAGGATCATATTTTATTTATTTTGTTATGGGCGAGGTTAACTTAATTTGGTTTGTTGACTACTCATTTCGAAGGTTCTATAAACAATCTGTGAACTTGTTAACGAAAGCTTCTGAATTTCTGGCGCGGAAAACTCCAAATTTAAATACATGAACTTCTAAGGAACCTGTCAATCGGTTTAAAAGGAGCTCTTAATTTATATTCCAGCTGTTATCTCGGAAGAACCCTCGGTAACATCATCGCTCAGAGTGCGTTCGACAATTTAAATACCATCACATTTTACCTTTATTGTTATTTTGTCACTGATGTAAATATCATATACCTGTTTTAATTGTTTCTTAAAATTAATCTATAGCAATAAATAAAATTGGAGTGTCTGTTTGTAATAATAAAATAACCGCTTTTTACTACATGCATACGAATGTATGTACGGTACATATACCAAAATAACATTTTTTACAATTTTTGTCTGTCTGTCTGTCTGTTTGTTTCGGCTAATCTCTGAAACGGCTGGACCGATTTTGACGGGACTTTCACTGGGAGGTAGTTGATGTAATAAGGAGTAATTTAGGCTACTTTTATTTCTACTAAATAACTTTTTTGTTAAATTCCATGCGGACAAAGTCGCGGGCACAGCTAGTTTTAAATATTTTTAGTGAATTGTGTTTAAAGTACCCATTTTTTGATACTTTAAAATGCAAGAATCATTTTAGGAATTATTTCTCTGCTAGGCTAGTCTGTAATAATATTATCACGTGTAAACGTGGAATGACATGATACATATCTATACCTTTGTACATGACAAAGGGCCATATTGCGCTTGATGAATTGGATAACAATTTTGAGCATAGTGATCTGATAACATTAGATGAATTGCTAAAATATTTGTATCGTGACCGTAATAACTTAATAGATTAGATTAAATATTATAAAATTAGTTTCTGTTTCCATTTTTAATTAAAATTAATCTTCCAAAATTTTCTAATAACATCGCTGTCCGAGGATGACATCACAAAACACCGTTAATGAATATTAAAGACTATGAAAGAACGATGACAATTTCGCTCTTTGTATCTTTTTCTTTAAAATTTTAGAAGGAAAATAAACAAAATAGTTACCAGCCAGAATCTATTTGCTTCTGGATAAAGTCGAAATGACTATACCAATAAAATGACAATTTACGCAGGATCTGAATGGAATTATTTCAAAGTAACTTATTCTCATTTAAAAATGCACTTAACTGTAGTAATTGACAAACATTTTACATATGTGCTCTTATGACTCGATGACTTGTATTTATTGTAGTGGATGGGTGGTTGGATGGTGGCGAATAGTTCAGTTGCAGAACGGCTTCAATGTTCACCATCCTACAATGAAGCAGCATGGTAGAGCATGCACAAAACCTTCGTAATTATTAGAAGATACCCTGCGTGGGACCGGTAAAAGCCAGGTTAGAGCGAATAATGCATATACACATAATGTTATTGTTGTATAAAGTTAAATTCCCACACATTTACCGATCCATTGCCTACATCTATGAATTTTAAATGAAAATATCGAGAACCATATCATAAAAAAAAATTACAATAACTAGAGAGATACAGAGCGAAGTATTCCCGTGAGATCTCGACGATTCTGAATTATTTATTAGCGCAAACCACTTTATAATAAAAATATACTTCCATGCACACTGCAATTTCAAATAAATTTACTTATTTCAAAAAGTGGGTTCACCACAAAATGGAATTTTGGCTTTTAACTTGTCAAAGACGTCTTCGGTAATGCTGATGAGTGGCAGAGACTATTCACCATTAGATTGTCCGTCTGCTTGTTTGTCGACTATTGAATAAGTGGAAATTCGTTCACCGATGGTGGAAATTCGTTCCAAAGACACATGTCCATGGTAGAAATGTCCGAATTAATCGTATTGTACTCAATCCGGGTTAATCGTGATGTTGATGCAACATTCCACATCTCTCCGCTGTTTCAAGGATTCTACACTGTGAGTTTTAATTATCAAATTATTCGTATTTGGGTTCGATTGAAAGGATGATATTTGATGATAATTCTCATTGTTCATTGTTCATGTTGAACTTGCCTATTCCCAACATTATCCTACTCCCGAAGTACTTCTTAACTCTATAAAACACTCCCATTACAGTTTTTTGGCGACCATTGGTCTTTTTGAAAAAAAAAACTTAAGGTGCCATTTGAAAGTTTGATTTGTAGCAATTACGCATGAACCAAATTAAATTTGATTCAAGATACGTACTCTTATCTCTCAAGTAGACCGTCTCAAATCACTAAGTTATCATTGCTCATAGAATATGCCCAGCTGTTGTTCCATAGCAGAATGCAAATCAACACCTGATCCTATTAAATCTATGATAACCTACTCATTCTAATTCCATTTCACAGAAGAGCAGTAATCAAACATGATGTATAGGTTCAATGTTACACGCAATAGGAGTATATCAGTGATGTCTGTCGCTGAGTTGAAAACAATGCTTTGAGTTGGGACTACTTGAGTAGCTACACAGTTAAATGAGTAAGAGAGGATCGAATCTTCTGGAGTTATCAGGAGGTTCCTGATCGTGAATCACAATCTCTCTAGATTTTTTAAAATTTTTTCGGAATTAAAACAGATTGTGATTTTAATTTCTTTAATACGCTAAAAGCAGACATACGAAGAGAAGGACCACCTGAAGATATTTACCATCGAGAAGGGACAACCGAAATACCAAATTGACGCATTAATCGATTCAAGTGCGATTGAAATATGTTAAAAAATTCCACGATTGAATCTGGATGGAGGATGTGAGCCACGCAAGTAAATAAACTATCATACATAATTGATAGTGTTAGACTTTTATATATATTGTTTAAAAATTATGACAGAATATTAGTTTGAATGTGTATGCATCTGCACGATGGGATTAGGGTTCGAATCCTACATGCACAAGAAATGGAACTTGCTATAACCTAAATTCTCTATAATGTTTTCAAAGGTGTAAAGTCTACCAATTTACGCTTGGCCAGCGGGATAGACCATTGGCTTTTATTCCTCAAATTTTGAGGAGAAACCCAACTACAACAATGAATGAATTAAACAATATTTATTCGAAATTTGTTTTTATAAACACCTTTCAAAAGTCAAACTACGCCATCGCTTCAATAAATACCTACCGTGAGGATTCCAGAAGAACAACTGACAAGAAACTCCCAAGGACCTTTTTTTCCTACTCACAGTTAAAGTAAAGTAAATGATGTGGAACAGTTATAGGTTGTATTGACGTAGTTATTATTTATCGACGCTTCATCTTTTTTCCTTATAGATCTACGGTTCCATGTTAACTATATTATATAACATATATGCCATGTTAGATTCATACATCTTTTCGAAACGGTATTAGAAATACTTACTTAAACATAACGTATAACTATATGAATGAAGGAAATTTCAAAATTCCAAATTTTGAAATTACAAAATAAAGCCAATATTTGCTGGACGAAAATAAATTGCAAACTCATTTTTGCGAAATACATTATATTTCAAACATCCGAAGTCTAGAAATAAAAATTGGAAATTTCTCATTGGTTAATCAATCTTGCTATTCAATATACCATTCAATCAATAGTATATCTATTCAAATAAAAGTCCATAATAAAATGGAAGACTAATTTAAGTTCAGTCCTTTATGACTTGTTCACAAAAATTTCACCAATCTGGTAAATAAATTTGCCTCTAGCGTTTCACTGGGCGTAGAAGATTTCGTTTAAATATTAATTGGTGTCTCATTCTAAAGCAAAATTGTTAGATTGCCGGAGGCGTTACAGGGAGACTATCAAAATTATATAAGTTCTATTATTATATACTTATAACACTATCTCGCTTTATAGAAGTTATTTAGTTCAGAAAATTTATTTATAATAACCTAATATAACCCCTAATAATAACTATTTAAATGATACTCAAGTTTAAGCGACACTAATCTTTACTGTATATATAACTTTAATGACGATAGGTTACTGATCATAATTAATTACTAATTGACTTCTAACTTATTAAATTCAATAATTAATTAATTAATGATCAACTGAAAATATTTTTGTTTTCATAATATTTGCGTAAAACAAATTTACAGAGCGATGTCTAGAACCAGTTGGTTTAAAAATAAATAATTTTGGTCATTTATAATAATAATAATATCTTTCTATATATGTTATTAAATATACTACAATGTTACTTCTATTATATTAAAATTTAGTACAGCGGTTACCATTGTATTCTAGCGTAACTATATAGCATCGTCACTACAAATATTGAGTGAATATAACGGATTAAAACATTCGAAACGATTTTAACGGTACATTGAAAGACTATCCACTAATAGACTGTCAACGCCGTCTGCCGTATCTAAAATAAAATCGGATGGACAGTTCCGGAATGGCAACTACATCTGTCTATCGAAGTATCTTATTCTCATACCATATTTATACCACTATTTAAATCTAGTGTCTGTCTCTCTGTGCATTCCACTTTTTTACCAAATTTCATGATAAATATTGGTTACGACTAACTGACATCAATTTAACCATAATAATTTTTTTTTCTGTCTGTCTGTATGTCCCGGTGTAAGACAAGAACGGCTTGACCGATATTAATAAAAAATAGTATGTAGTGAGAACAAGTAATCGGGTAGATGATAGGCTATATAAAATATCAGTGAACATATTTATGTCCAATCAAGCCAAAAAAACATAAAATTTTGAATCATCATATACATAGTATAATTGACTATTTAAATCGAACGCAGTTAGAGGAGGCCGTTACTAATCTTTACTATTATGGGATTCACTAAACTCTTGCGAAGTAGTTGACAAAATCTGATTTTATAATAATCTTTAGTGTGTTACTAATCATGCGAGTGTAACTTGTGAATGACTTGAACGATTGCGCTCATATTCACACGGTAGTTTTTGGGAGCTATGACTTCCATAGCTATGCTCCTGTAAAACGCTCCATAAAACAAATTCTTCATTCATAACAAATTTTATTCATATTTAAATATGTTGCAATAACGTCCAATCTGGCTGTTGTCAACGTCATACGCATAACGATCTCAGTCACTTCTGGAGAGGAAGAGACTTGAGAATTTCGCGTCGTCGTTAAATTTCATGGATGTAGGTTTCCTTTCGATTATCATCACTAAAGCAATCGATAAATATAATCTTATTTATACTGGTGTTAAAAAAGTAACCGGGTTGAACCTGTGTATACAATATTTCTTGGAAATTTCATTGCAGGTAAAAAACGTGTACGCGATATTCGCCCTTTTGTGCAATACATTAGGGCGAAAGTAGCCTAATGTGCTCGAGGTACATCTTATCAGGACTTGGTTTTTATGGCCACTACCCTTTTCCGCTAAACCTTCGCGCATCGTCGTAACATTATCAATATCTCCATCAATACTTTGTAATCTAGTCATCTTGACATAGCTTTAATTACATCCAATTCCGTTCCTCAAACTGATTTGTTGAAGCGATGGCGTAGTTTGACGTTCGAAAAGTGTTTGTAAAAACCAACTTCGAATAAAATATTATTTCATTTCATTTCTCATTTCATTGTATTAACAAAAACATCTTTTCTAATCAAACATACTTGTTGACCCAATATAGTATGACCGAAAGCGATAATAGGAAATCCTAGGT
The DNA here is from genome assembly GCA_003671415.1 of Megathymus violae. Taxonomy (NCBI): domain Eukaryota; kingdom Metazoa; phylum Arthropoda; class Insecta; order Lepidoptera; family Hesperiidae; genus Megathymus; species Megathymus violae. The sequence continues at coordinate 333,522 of PDGT01000028.1, forward strand.
TAGATTTGCTTGGCAAAGCTCGGATTTCGATTCACTTATGTTGTTTACTCGTAGTAACGTGATTCGGTTTCGCTATGCAATTGCCAACTAACAAGAAATTTGATGGACTCACCGCGGAAATTAGCATAGACTTTAGTTGGGTATCACCGAAATAACTCCTGATAAAATACAAAGTAAAGTATAGTAGGGTATCTTTATAAGTTGGGAATCACTCATATATATACGGAAACAAAACATATGTTCGTAACCAGTATTATGTATATGCAGCAAGTATTGTTTAAGTTGTGGTTTGAACGCTGGTCCCGCAAAGAGGAGTGCCCGAGTTAGAATCCTGCGCGCACCTCTAATTTTTGGGCTTGAAAATTAATTTCCACTCGCTTCGATAACGGAATTCATCGTTGAGAATCCTGAATTGACAGTTACTTACAATTTTTTCAAAAGTGTGTAAAGTTTGTCAGCGAGCTCTTGGCCAGCATTGTCAACAATGTCATTGACAATAATCCCTGTTATTCTCACACGCCTCACACAGTGTAAACCCAAGTCCAATATTAAAATAAATATAGATTGTGAACAATAATATCTCGTTGACGTTTATATGGGAGATAGTGTCGCTTGATGACATTGTCAAGGTGACGTAATTTATACAAATTGTCGGCTATACATTCGACCTCAAAGAAGAGGCCATTGTAAGTTTGTACACAATGCCGCCTCGCTCATGATTTATTGTGGCACGCGAAAACGTAATTAAGGTATGGCGTTATGAAGATACCTGTCGGTTACTCTTGTACAAGATTACTTAATTAAGCTTATTAATAACTTGGGAGACTGGATTTTCTTTGTTTTTTGTGGTCCTGTCCGAGTGCTACTGTACTGGCCCGGCCCGCGAGTTAAATAGTTTCCCCCGACATAGCTCGTCGGAGACCTTATAAATCTTTATTTTATAAAAATTTCTAACATTTAGTCGTATGATTTATACATATAATATCTTATATCTATCTATACATATCTTATATCTTATACATAAGTTTTCTTTCGTTTTGGCAGTGTTGTTATCAATTTTTATACTGTTTTGCGAGATTGGGTTGGGCATAGCGTCTTATCAAACCAATCAACAGAACAACTATCTATGTTCAACATACATAATAAATAGAAAAATAGAGTTTCTACCTCTTAAAGATGTTTGTAAAAAACATCATAAAATTGTTATACGGAGTTTCGAGCGCCTGATAATTGCAAATAGCAAGAGGCATATATCCGTGTTACATAGTAGTTACATAAGGTGTTTTATATTTTTATGCACATTCATTGTCCTCTTCTGTATTGGTGATACAGCATTATTAAAGTCTTGTTTTTAAAATTTGTTATTGTGGAGTTATTATTACCAAGCTTCTGGAACTAAATACCCACACGGAGTTAAAAAAGGTACAGGTTCCATGCTGTTAAATAAGTCAGGAGTAATTTTCGTTAAGTCTTAGCCCCTTTTCACAGGTTTCGTGGTAAACTACTTTTGAGCAGTTGTATTATTTTGTATTAGGCTCAGAAAAAGCTTAACGGTTGTAAGTCAATAAGCAGTAGGAGCCTAGCGGCTTGAACGTCGTGTTCTCGCACGGGAGACGAGAGTTCTTATCCTGCATGCACCTCTAATTTTTCAAATTATTATTATAAATTAAATACCCGTATTATAAATTAAATACCACTTGCTTCGGTGAATTGAGAATTGAAAGTATAAGAGAAAATAGAAATAATAAGTCTGCTAATCCGCACTTGGCCAGCGAGGCAGACTATGGCTTTGAACCCTCATGTTCTCAGTATAGATAAAACCCCAGCTGTGGGACAATTATTCAAACTACATGACCAAACTAGGAAAAAATTAATGTCACATAGAGTCAGAACATTACGCGAATGAATTAATAAAGGTATTATTTTTAATCGGGCACTTACATCAAATACTTTTTTTAAGTCGATAAGTGTAAGAATATAGAAGGACTAGTTATAGAAGGACGAGAACTTCAATTAGTTCTTTTTGGTTACTAACTCAACCAGCTCTGAAGTACAATTGTGGACGACCAAACCTGTTTCAAGGTGCATTTTACTTATGAAGAAAATGAGAAGTGCTTAACAGTGTCACATTCTTTAATAAAGACTTTCATACAATAATAGCATCCAAACCTCCAACGTTTTCGATGGATTTCCAAAAAACAAGCTTTTATCTATGATATTGCAAATTGATATTGCAATTGATTTGTATGAAATAGAAAATAAATATTTAAAAATATATTTTATTATACGAAATTATTTTAATCCTTAATTCAGTTATTACAGTTATCACTCGCGACGTTTTATGGCCATTCATCCATTTCTTATTGGTAGTTGAGGTCTAAAACGAATTATTTCATTATCAGCTGGTCTGAAACAAAAAGTTAATTCCTTACAATACTAATCAAAGCTGAGATTAATTGACATTTTTTCAAATGAATGAAGGATCTGTTACATATTCTATTAACACGCAATAAGATTATTAATAAATTAAAAATACATGGAAAATAATTATCTGATGTATATTTTTATCCGACTTACTAGTCAATTATAGAACGGATGGATTGCACATAAGCGTCACAAATTATACAATTAATTCTTCCTCACGAATAAGTCTACCTGTTTATATCTGTTTATTATAGCGTTTGGACAGGCAGAAACTTTGTTCTACACTATTTTGCATAACAAAATACTAACAAGGGCGTTTTATACCGATCTATTTAGCGTTCACCAGTCTGTTAGTAAATAAATAAATAAAATAAATAAACGTTTACACACTCACAATCAAGATTATTAATAGACCATATACATTAAACTTATGTTCGAAAGTTTAATATTGTTAATAATTAAGATTGCCTATTTATTCTATTCAATATTGCTTACAAATTTATTTTTGAATAAATTTAATTTAATAAGACTTCGATGACCTGCATCCTTATACAGACTATCTCCTGTTTCGTTTCGCTTATTAGCGAATCAAAAATACATTGCATCCGCGATAAATTGACTATTTATAAAGTTTTTAATTTATTTTTCATAACTAAATATTTTTTATGTTGTTCCTTATTCGTTTGAATAAATATATTCCTTATTTTCTGTTAAAATCCGGGGACGAAGCTAGCTTATGTGTCCTATTTACAATAGCAAGACAAAAGTTTGACCTCTGGCCTCGGGGCATTGACGAACCTTTTGTTTGAACACAATGGTCCCAATGGCATTCTTTTTGTTTTACATCGACAGCTCCTGTCGGACCACTTGGTTTCCGTCGGATGTTCGCGGTTTCAAATTTTTGACACACGATTAGATATTTTGTTTCCTGAATTCAAAGCGGACGTGAAATTCAAAGCAAAGTGAAATTCGTATAGTCGAGATGAGTACTGAATCGGAACACTTTATCGGCGACATACATAACTTTGTATTTAATAGAAATACTTTGAAAAATATAGGTAGTTCTTAAAGGAGCTTTAAATGGTGTCAAGAGCCATTGCGACCACGGACATCTATACCCAGTCTCAAACAGAAGAACCGTATTATATTTCTGGTCGACCACTGTAGTATTGTTTTATCTGTTGACGGAAAATAAACCTCTTATTGAGTGTTGCTAGCCCCAGAGCTCGTCGATAGATTCATCGCATGAAGGAAGCACTTCGTATATCGCACGAATATCTTTGACACGATATAACGACTACTATTTAACGATAATATCTGCAGTCGACGTCTTAAAGTTTTCCTACTGAAGTTTTTTTTTTTAACTAATAATATATATTTTTTACTAGTAATATTAAATTTCTAATAAGCACATTATATGAAAAATAATCTAATTCATTACCCATCAGGATGATTCCTCCAAGATATTGACCGTCGGATAAAGTCAAACCCTCTTTCTTCCGAAGGTTTCTCACATACGTTACGATGTCGAGCGGTACTTAAAACAAATTGAAATTAATGTTTTTTTATAACTACGTATTTTGAAATTATATCAAGAGTTTAATTTTTAAAACAGTGATTTCACTATTCTCATTCAAGCTTATTCAAGACACATTATTAAAAACATCGTTTTAGAAATCGTTTATTACATTACAGAAATAACAGCGAAAAAGCGAAAGTTGAAGTTATGATCTCTAAATAACAAAAAAAAAACACATTTAATGAAGTTTTTAAAACAATATCAATTCAAATTTTTCAAGACGTGCTGCTAATTTGCGCCTCATTTATCCCATTATAAGAATTTACGTGTAAAAACATTTGAGTTGATTACTAATCTCTTCGCAAAACCTCACTGAAGCAACATGAAGAAATACGCTTCACGTCTAGCAAAGAGAAATCCGTATCTTCTGAAGTCCTAATTTGTCGCTAAAAGTTTCCTAGAGTTTCAAAACTATTTTTTTTAACTTACTTTTCGAAATTGACGATACAGTCCAAGAAAGCTGCGTTACAGTATGTGCTAGTGAATAAGTAAGGTCCTTCGCATTTTGACTCATTGGTCACAAGGAATACAGAAGCCACTCCGATGAGAATCTCATGCGACCCCATCCAGGTCACTAAAGGACCACCATGGTCATTCTAAAAGATAACAAGAGTACTAGATTAAGATTCATCCATCTAGAGGTTATTAATAGGTCCATTGGAAATACTGGCCTCCCCTATCTGGAACCATTCTGGACGCTTTAGAGATAGATCGCGGACATCCTATGTTTTTTTTTTTCAAAACAATAAAAAAACCATAAAAACCCTTTCTGCACAACCATGACATTATTTTTCGAACGTTCTGCGGAAGGTAAAATGAGGGAATTGTTAGGGTCCCTCGGGACGAATCTATAAAACATAACGCAAGTGAGGCACTGAACCATTCACATGGGATCCCAGAGTCACTCTAATGTTATGACCTATATGTTATGACCCACAATCTCTTCCAATGAAGTACTGGATCTTCTGAAGAGATATAAGATAAAAATGTTATATTTTTTCTATAATTATATGTTTGGACCTCTATAACACCAAAGGCATCATAAACACGTTGCCAGTCAAGAAGGAATTGGAGAACCCCCTTTTGCACACCAAATAGAATTAAAGATTAATTTCTTAGTGAGAGTACAGAAACATCTATCTTCTCGAACATTTAATCTTTATCTTTATCTTTACCTAATAAAAAAACAATTAGGTACAATTCTAGAAATTATGATAATATATGCACCTGACAAATTCCATGTCTTCTTGATGCACTGCTGTTCTCTTTTACAGCAAATTTCTTTCTTGTGTCGTATATAGGAATTGGATAACCATTATCATCACACTGTACCAATTTCTACGATAAAATGGAAATATTGTTATTGATTGAAAAATAACTGCGTTAGCAGTTCGGCAAATTGGGCAATTAATCAAGATTATCCGGTGTGTAGCGAAGTAGCCGGGCTAAAAATACGGACGCTCTCGGAAGTTGTATGGTAAAATTTCTTGAGCACTTCCTAGCTTTGGAGTAAGTCCCAAGTCTATTATTGTTGGTAGATAGAATTCACTAAGCTACTGCTGAATTCTTTGAGCGCCATAAAATTTTCTTGGGTTAGCCATCAACTCCTGCATCAATCTCCCCTGGAATTGGTACAATACGCTTCAAATGCTCTAAATTACGAACAGAAATCCGCTCCTAATGGGTTGAAGTCACTAAGTATTGTAAAATACAACAGAACCATTTGATCATATAACGACATTGTTTTTTATTCTAATCCCCACTTATTAATCGAAAGGGCACAATAATTCTTGGTCACCATTGGCATAAAACAAGCATTTACCTATCTTAGGAAGAATTTGTCCCTAAACGTTTAATTGTTAGAATAACTTGGAAGTTAATGCCGCAAAACAACTTTAAGACAGTCCCTATCTGTGGTTGTCTCACAGACTTAAAAAGCAAGACTTTAATCGCAAAAAGCGATCCTTCGCAAATAATAACTCGACTAATAATACTTGAATATCAACGCGTCGGTAATTCCTTCGGAGTTGTGAATGTCTGTGGGCAGCTGTAATTACTTAAAATAAGGTGGCCTATCTACTACTATACCACAAGTGCGGATACGAAAGAATGGGTCTATTTTTTACCTTCTCGGAAAATATTTCACATCTGGCATAAAACTTATAATAATATAGGTCTTTACACTCCTCACTACCGTCTCCGTGATGTGAACGTATACAAATATGATAACACAAAACCAAAACCAGTTAATAAACATGTGTAGCTATGTATCGTACAACAGGGGGATCGGTGGGCCCCACGACAAACTGTAAAACGAGTCTCCAATCGGCCGATAATAATACGACAACGACTCACCTGGGCATTGCAGCCTAGTTGTATACTGAGGTCACTAGTCAGTCAGTGTAGGTTAGGGACATGGGGTTCAAAAAAGGTGGAATCAAATATGAAATTATCTTAAACAAAGGAATTTGAAAAGAGTCAGGGGTATGGTACTTAAAGTGTTCCGTCGCGTGACCTCCGGTTCAACGCACGCAGCAAGTTGAAGATGCAGCACCAGGGTAGTCGCTGCAGCCAGTAATCTTCGACTATACATGCACCCCGATAACTCGTAAATAACTTTATTTCACGCAATATTACTTGTGACGGCACGCAACAAGCAAAAACTATAGCAACCCATCCGAGAACATTCCACGTCCTAGTAAGCGTTGGCTAGACCCTCCTTTTTCGTAATAAAAATACGCGGGTACAAAAACGGTCTTAAGTTGAAGTGCCTGTCGGTTTAGAACTGCAATTACACTGTCCCGAACAAGCTATTTCAGACAAACATCTGATCCAGCAAAGAATCGAATCCTTCGTTCACTTTGGTCACACCCAACAAAGCTACAAGTCAAGTCGTCATTTTAGAACAGTTGAGAAGAATCTTACCTTATTACCATTTAGCTTTACGTCGCAGCCATTTGCTACTGGCTTGGTCCTCTCGATCAAATCCCCAGCGTCGTCTATGTTACCCGAGTGGTTCGTACAGATCATGTATTTGTCAATGATTTCGTTCATATGTGGTATCTGATCGTATGCTTTCTTGCATTGTTCCTTGTCTGTTAACTGTGTCGTTGCATAGTGGAGTATGCGCTGGTTGTAATCTTTATTATCTGATGGCTGAAAAGTTTAACTTTTAAGTTTAACTTTAGGATAACAATATATTTTACAGACATCGGATAGGCTATCGTCGTTTATGTATTTTTGGGCGTACTGATTCGTTCATTGTGAACTCTCTGAGAAGTAGTTGGAACAACACCAACACAAAGTAGACAAATTGTTAATTGCTTGAAGATATCACATAATGGCGGGGTATCGTAGATAAAATATATCGTTTAATACAATATTGTATTAGGTATTATACATAAAATATGTCGAAAAGTCGTTATTTAAAATAAAAACAAATTTTGTTCTCTTGTTGCACAAAAACTTATTTTTACTATGCTTTCGACATTCATTAAGAGCTAAAACGATTTATTTAGCAGAAAGCAATGCTCGGCTTCACAGCACTAAACTGTACGGGCACCCTTACCGTAACCATTTCCGTGTCTTCAGCACGTACCATCCCATCCCCGTTCTAAATGTAATTACTTCCATTCCATATTTCACGAATAAAATTTATATTGGAAAAGCACAGTCTACTACTACCCTGATCTTTTCGTTGTTAAATGACTTTTTTTTATCTTGACGGTTTATATTTGAGGGTATCATGATATTCTCATAAATGTGTAAAGATCGTCAATCACTTTTAGTCAGCATATCTAAACGCATATCCAACTTATCAGTGGAATTTGAACTTCTGTGTTTTATAGTAAAAATCAAACAAGCAAACAAGCTATATCATGGTAAGACATTGACTTCATCATTCATCATCATTGACGTGCTGCTGACGAAAAAACTCTAAACTTGTTTGTATACGACGACAGTTACCTCGTAACGCCACAACCGAAACAGGTTAAATCAATTCTCGTTTGGTTTAAGGAGGGTAGCCAGGCAGATAAAAATTCCCTTCGCCACGGGTAGGTAGTGTCGAAATTAAATTGGATGGTTCAGAGCCCAAAAAATTATACTAGATACCTTACACCATTTCTTCTTGTTGAAGATATGCTACAGATTGATGAGTGATTAGAAAGTTTAAGTGTTTTAAATTGTAGTCTGCATACCATATGCATTAGATTCGTTCTTCACCCCTCCTTTTAGTATTAAAAAAAAAAAAAAAAAAAGAATAGGCTACAAAATATGTGTTCGATTTGGCTTGAGTTCAATATATGTGTAATGGTTAACATACATTGGTAGTAACGCTGTGAATACAAGTTTAAATAAATAAATAAATAAATAAATAAATACCATCTACGCTTGAATTTAATGGTGTTTGAGTAACCCATTGCATTATGTGTCTCTCTTCGTAATTAAGAAGGCCCATAGTATATTCCACTAGACTGCTTCAGAGCGTTTCAGATAACAACTCTATATAGGACGTTTTTTATGTAACCCCAAAAAATCAGTCTATTATTTAATGATATCTTTCGAAGCAAGGCGGTAGCTGGACGTAGCTTCTCTTTTCCTGTAGGGAAACAACTGGTAACATTAAAGTTTTATGCTTGTCTATAACAACTTACTTTTCTCCATATCTCTGAATGTCCCCATCCCAAGACCACGGCATCTGTTCCTGGCTCCTGGTATTTTGATTCATAGTTGATAGTTAATTTATTTGGCGTGTAGCTACATTCAGTTTCGTACGATTTGTCCGTAAAATCATATGGTGATTCCACTTTTACTACTCCTATATCTATGTCAGACCATTTTTCTACTTTTTCGTAATTCAAGTCGTATGCTAAATTAAAAATTCCGGATTAGTTAATTCCGGATTAATTTCATAAAAATTAGGGAAGGGCCAAAAGTTATTCTCTCAGTCTTGTCGAGTTGGAAAGTTCACAAAATACTAATTATTTAATGTTATTAGTAATAAAATATATATTAGACTAGATACCAGAAATTAAAAGGTTTTACATAAATAATTAATATAGTATGTAAAGGACAGTTTCGGAGAATGTACCGCGATATTCTTTCGGTACCGGAGTTGTTGTTGTTGTTAGATTTTTTATGATTACAATTTTTTATGATTTACAAGCAGACGGCTCACCTGATAGTGGTTAACTGAAAGTGGTTGCCTTTAGTGTGTTGCTGACCAAGATAGAAGCGTGGGACCCGATTGTTACTGGCACTTCGATACAACCGAAACGCGAAGAAAAAGCTTTTAATGATAGATTCAAGGAGATTAAACTAAACTCGTCCAAAGCTCAGCGACTTCCAATAGGAGTTACTTAACGTTATTACTACGTCTATTGTTCAGTAGAAGGCACCACGAAAAGAAAAGCTCAAGAATGGATGAATACATGTTACATTAAAAATCCAACAAAAGGTCTAGCAAAAGGTTTAAGGTAAGTCTAGCAGGACAGAAACGTCCAGTATAAAAAAAAACAAATCTCATTCTTACCAATACGAACTATAGACTAGGGATGTTATGGAACTTCGTAATCGTAACCGAAACTATTGGATATCCTAAATAAAAATATATCCAGAACAGTAACCGAATCCGATAAAAAGTTTCGAATAATTACAGATAGGGGCGGACTCTAAATGTAACACGTTGTGCCGAGTTGATACATTACAATTTATTATTACATTTTTCAAGCTATTGTTCTTTTCTATGATTGTATCACTAGACAATATCTAGCAATAAAATCTGTGTTCCCTACTAAAATACATTATACATTTTTTTTGATTCCTGATCTAATATTCGTATCCGAAACTATTCGAACAATGGGATAGTCTGAAATAATTTCATATCAGTAACCGCAATCAAAACCGGTAAAATATTATTCATATATCCAGATCGGAAATTTCATATCCATAACATCCCTATTAGAGACTATTAATACTTAAATTAATCAATTAAATGTATTAAATAAAATTGTTCTTTCAGGTAGGTACATATATCAATTTACAATAAAGATTATTATTAATGTTATTGAACTGAATATATTAAGATAAACATAATAATGCTAAAAAGTACTAACCCCTCGGTATGCAGGTAAACACCACCTTTTTCTTTTTATTTTTAGTACATTCATCCGTATCAATGTCGTCAGATCGAACGTATTTATTGTACCCTGCGATCGCATACATGTACTGCACGTCTTCGATGCACGCAGCTGATGTGACGATGTAGAGTGGGGATACTATTGCTCCCCCACAGAGCCACGAGTCGTAGTTTTGAGGGGATCCCGGTGCTTTGAGTAGATATGCCTGGAATGACATGAAAATCCATAACTAAAATATATATACTAAGTAAACTAGTCGTCTGGTAATTTCATAGAGAAAACAACAAAGGGATTGACATTATTAGATTGTCATAATTTTTTTTTATTGGCTAACAATCATATGACTGTCTCAATCCGTGAAGTCTACTCTGTTGGAAAATGGAGTTCCGTCAAGTTGGAAGTATGTTAGTAACAGAGCCGTGATCCATAATCAAAGGAATTGCAAGCCATTGCGTCGCCCGTTGCTCAGCAGGGTGGATAAAAACAGGAAGAGTCACTTTGGGCTCCGGAATAGGCGTCTCTCACATTCCAAATATTATATAAATGATATTACAAGTTACGTAACGAATCTCACCATGTATCTTTTTGGTTCTTTAACTGGTTTGCCGTCTGTTAATCTTCGTTCGCCACTGGAGTCTGAAATGGATATAAGAATTTCACTTAAAATCTTTAAACCATTGCAGGAATATTTACTTTAGTTTGGGTAAAGATTTCTATACGATGTTGAATTGAACGACTTCCATACCATTTACACAAACATAACATAGGAAAGACAATATTGCCGAGTGGATTAAATCTCCAACACTCCACAATGGCATACCGCTGTCTTAAATGTTTGTTAAACTAATAATCAAATCCGCGAACTTTAGAGAGCAGCTAGTATGTTGTATCCTTTTGGAAATATAGTTTATACACATAATAGTATTTCTCTTAATAATAGATTGAATGATAATAGCAAATTATTAGTTTTTCATATAACTCATATTGTTCATTAAACATTTCCGTGCTTCGATCTTGAGTCCTGATTGTTAGCGTCAGTTGACACTTAAGTCTTATTAGATTATTACCTTCAGGCTGCATAAGATCTTTGGAATCATTGGTTGGCCACTAACTTTAACCAATCCGCATGGTGTCGTATGGTTTAGTAAAATTCAAGGCCGCCTCGATGATAAGGAAAGACCCGTGCCATCCAAGGCCTAATGGCTTAACGCCTCTGCTGTGAAACGATTGTTAAAAATATATTGTCCACACTTACATTGTATTGTATTAAATAATATCCCGAAAAGCACAACGTTTACAGACATCATGTATCGTCGAAAACACGAAGGTAAGTCGTAAAATGTTCCAATAATTAATAGCCGGATTGGTTGCTCGATTGCATGCATAAAATTACTGATTTAAATGAAAATCCGAGCCGGACATGAATGTTCTGAATTATTTTGTCTACATTAATAATATTAAACTTTTTCCAATGTTTATACTACTGACATTAACATAGCGAGAAGTTTTTTTAAATACATTTTTTTATATTAGTAGACGATATCTTGTATGGTTATGAAGAACAGACTATCTGATGAAAAATAAAAGAAAGGAGTTATGCGGGGAATTCGATTATGTCTAGCTTTCGAACACTGCAACAAAAATAGGATAAAACTTCAAGCTAGCCAGACAGGTAAAGAATCGTACCATCATGCATGAGTACCGTCAAGATTATACTTGATAGTTCAGAGCCCAGTGACTTCCAGTAGGACATAAAAAATGGGAGGAACTTAGGTGGTATGACATTAATTGTTTAACAGGGTACACCAGTTTAAGAGATTGACATGATCTCAAGGATGAAAGGACGCTTAAACTTCAAGAACTATCTCAATGTTACAGCTTTCTTTTTCTATTTTATTCTAAAAAAATCTTGCACATACTTTGACACAATTTTTTGAAATATACTCTTTCTTATCACTTGTAATCATCCATCCTTGAAAGGAATAATTTTCAAAGTAGCAGTAAGGCAGGTTTGTGGATGTTGGAAGGGAGAGAAGACATTGAAAAAGTTAAGGAGAATTTTGCGTGATTGTCTGTAGGTGTGGCG
>PDGT01000028.1:346161-365886 GCA_003671415.1 Megathymus violae
CCGGTACCGTCTACGTTTGTCATTGGGTCCCGGTTAGATCTAGATTCGGAAAAAATTGCGTATGTAGGTGTACTTTTTACTTACGTAACTTTCCATTTGTACCTCCTTTAAGAGTTCCGTCTATTACTGGTTGTATAGAATTGTAAAGTGAAAAATAAAATATATGTATATTCCGCATATTCCACACTCCTATTTGGTATCATAAACAACGAAAAACCAATATAAATTATTATCTAAGAGCTAGAACTCCGTTATGGAGTCTACTATATTCTAAAGACTTTGCACTGCATTCAGGGGAAGCTCCAAAGTACAGGGCCACGAAGTGTTTGAACAATATTCCGTCTCCCATGTATAACCTGAAAACAATTAGCGGATTTAAATCCAAATTAAAGCTGTACTTACGCGTGGAGCTAAAAAAAATCATAAAACTCTTAATTATTAAATTATAGATAAATATTATACACTCATCATTAATGTATTCCTCTCTTTTTGCCTACAAACGTATTCATCCAGTAGTAATTTAGGTCGTCAGAAAGCAGCGAAATATTTAACCTACCTCCTGTTTGTTAAACTTACCTACTGTTTGTGTAATAACGGCGCTTATTGTATTTTTTTTCTCTCGTTCCATAACACAATAGCACAAACATAGCACATAAATTGTATTTCTCATTTGGTCTTTTGTATTTTATAAATTGCGTGTGAAAAATCAGTATACATGCTTTTGTTTTATAAAAATTGAATGTTGAATTTTAAAGTTGAAAAAGTTGGCCTCCCAGCCGGGCAGAAAATCAGTGACATGGTATACTGGCCATGAGTATCGCTGAGTCCGGACCGTTTCTAAGCTGATGCTGCAGCACACGTACATTTTTGTTCTTTAGTTTTAGTTTAATGTATGTAATGTTGTTTTCTGTTTTGATTTCGTAATATATAATTTTTATTATAAATATATTTCGTGTGTGCTGTGACTTTGTCTCTAATAAAAGTATTTCTTTCTTTTCTTTCTCTATTCAAATTTATTACAAATTATAACTCACCTTTCTCCGTAACCTTGTAGCTTCGAATGTTTCAACGCAACATTTCGTGTCTTCAAAATTATAATTACGTTATGAACATTAGAATGAACGTAAATTTCCTTAATCTAAAGTTTATCAACGTTCTTGTTATGTTATCTAAGCCGATCTACCTAAAATATATTCCGTAGTAATGTAATCTGTTAAATTTTAATGTGTTACATAAAGTAGAAAATTGTAAAATTTTCAATGTAATTATCTCATTACATCGCTTTAAGCGAAGCAAATACCTTTTATTTAATTCGATATTAACATGCACATATAAAATCTCTGCATACTTTTTTTTAATTATATGTAAAGTTTCCACGACTTAAATACTTTACGTCTGTCATAAAAACGACAAGACGGCAAGAGCACAGTCGATAAATCTGAAACAGCCATCTATTCCGATAACGCGCTCGGTCGCCGCTTACGCCGCGCTCTATGACGTAGATATATTATTATCCTTTCATCAATATAAATCGTTGTAGTTCCAATGTTCATATCTCAGTTTATGTATTTTTTTAAGCAAACGTGCAAACGGGTCTTTGACAATAAGTTGTCACCGTCATTCTTCATGAACATTAGTAGTACCAAAAATATTATTGATGCGTTGTCGGCCAAGAAAGAAGAAAGAAAATAAAAGAGTACTGGCTCTCAAATCTCCAGCCGGCACAGATTACATGTTCGTTTGGCGGCTGACTTAAGAAGAATGGTGGTAGTTAGCTAGGCAAGCTTCGCTTAAAGAGTGTTAGCAGTAATAATATTAATGATTTAATAATAATATTGATAATACAATCCTTACGCGAAACCCTAGCACCAAACAGGCCGGGTTCTGCCGCCTTTTACGATATCCTGTATTACCAGCATTGGGTCGGGGTTTGTTTTATAAGCCGTCCCAATACGACTAATAAAACAAAAAAGTTTTCACTAGCCAAACACGTACAGAACCTTACCACCACGTATGAGTACATCGGGATTATGTTGAGGATTAAATTCCGTTAGGAAACAACCAGAAAGCAATGGTGTGAGGTGTATTAAAGCAAGTGAGATTGCTTTGGACCAAGGACGAATGTACACCATTGCATTTCGTTATAAAGTAACGTGTGGTTAAGCCTGGTAATACACAAACTTACTAGCTAGGGACCACTAAGGCGTTTTAAATTATTGAATTACGTGCATTGTATTACTTTTATGAATCAAATATTTTCCAACGATGTTTAGTTTATTTGCATTCTTAGTGTTTAATCTGTCGTTATGTTAATGTACACGGAAACCGGGAGAACACTGAGAGACAATAATAAATAATTGCATTGTCCTAGATTTTTTTAGTCAACATTCCACATACGGACAGTCGGGCCATCTGATGATAATCACCAAGAATCATCCATGGGTTAACAGTTAAGATGTACTCAGAGAACCCTATTACTAATTACTGACATTTCGAAACTACAAACATAACACGTAAAAATAGTTTCACGGTTAGCCCTAGGTAACTACCCAACCAGATAAAATAATACCATACCATGAGTACCGTTCAGATTAAACAGGGTTACAGAGGCCAACCTTCTACAGAAGAGACCGTTCGTCGTAGCCTCGTCCGTTGTTAAACAGGGTGCCCCACAAACAGGAGGGGAATGGTTGGACTCAATGATGTGTAGAACCTATTACATTCCAAAGGAATCGACTTATATTGTTGATAGTATCAGGCGGTTTGTGGAAACCCATTATTCAATGTTTACTTTGCGGCTAACACTCAGAGTCTACTCACCCTGAGGATGCTCCGTTTCGGAGCGAAACACGTGTTGGTGACGGTATACATGTTGGTATATACTTTTATTCATCAAAAATTCATGTTTTCCTTTGTGGGAGGAAGAGAGGTTCTATGCATGTATAGAAGTATTTTTTTAATGTTAATAGCCGACAAACGAGCAGACGAGCCACCTTATGGTAAGTGGTCTCCGTCGCCCGTGGACACGAGTAACACCAAAGGCGTCACTGTTGCGTTGATTACTAATAAATACCAATTTAATAACAACTTATATTGTTCCTTTGCAGGACTATTCTCCTCTCACAATGAAAGAAGTTAAGTTCACTATGCTGCCCAAGTGCGGACAGACATTGATAGACTTAACACACCTTTGAGAACAATTTTCACTCTCACTGACTTCTCATATATTGCAGGTTTCTTCACAACGTTTTCCTTCACTGAAGCAAGTAATAATTAAAGTGAAAAGTATCGAACACAAATTTTGTAAAATAAGAGGTGCGTGCAAGATTGAAACTCAACTTGTGACCTGTGCTGACATAAACGTACAAATTGCTGCTACAATAGGTAGAAAAATAAAACCTCTGTTAGCTTATAATAATCTGACATTTATTTTACACGATTAAAATATATAACAGTACTATTATATCACTTAAACGTTTGTGGTCTTGATATCAATCGCTTACCCAGGTCATATTTAAATATACAAAAAGCTATGACACAAACTATACTACATTGAATACAGTCCGGCTAAAATACAAGACCTATACAAAATTAACATACACATCAAACAACTCCACTGTGTGCGTTTCACAGTATACCTATCTTCCTCACTCCAAGTAACGATAAAAGAGACGGTAGTATCTGTGAAATGCACACAATTGCAATTAAAAATAGCCTACAAATCTAACACCAGTGGATAGAAAACGTTATGGAATATTTTTTGTGGTATTAAAATTACGTTTTTTTTTTTATTATTTATAACACGTTAAAAATATAAACAGTACTTAAAGTTATTCTTAAAAATATATATCTATTTGCACATGTCTAATAATATTTCAATAAAAACACTTTATTAATATCTCTCCGGAAAAGCCTGCTCGGTGAGCGAGTCTCGTATTCGATTCCTGACTATGGCAAACATTTATGTTCCGGTTAAATATCAAACAGTAGCCTTGGCTGTTTTTGAGTATTTAAATTATCTAATAATAGCAACCGCAGTTACATTGCAGAAATATCGCGTGCGTGACGCTAGACGATTCACCGACTCGTTGCCAACTTAAGTTGAGGGTAACCCACCTGTGGACTTGTTTTAAAGTTAAAGATAATTAGTTTTGGCCGGAAACACCAATTATTGTCTCGCCTTTAACACAAACACTATACTTTTCTATGACTTTATTTCACAATGCAAACAAAATAAACCAGTCTAAATACCACTTTACAAAGCTACAGCAACATGTGAACACTAGAGAGCCACACATTAAAAGGTTATAAACGAACATCTCTATACAAACATTCATAACCCAAATCTTCAGTCATTATTAAAAAAGTTTTTTTTCCTAACTCAATAGTCAACAGAATAATATAGAAACATTGGGGATAATCTTCACAAAATTATCTAGAGTATTTTGTTATTTACAGTCATTTCATTAATTATGTCAACAATTACCCTTCCTCAATCTCCGTTTCAAATATTTTCCATTCACTTGTCAATATTTACTGATAGTTCTTTTTTGTTACTTCAACTTTATTTTATTGATAATAACATATTTACAAAGATAACTTCGCTAATAATCAAAGATTTAAAAATGAAGATTCTTATCTGTCTACGTAACAGTCAACCTGTGTAGGTAAGAACTGCATCATATCAAAAAAACAAGTTCCAGAAATATTCAAGTCCTATTGAAGTAATAGTTATTATAAGAGTATAATTGCTTTAGTCATATCTCGGACAGACAGACACACACACATTAACACAGCCAAATGCACACACATAAAACACGTTAATAACCGTTTAATCATAACCTACAAATATATGTTAATACGAGTGATAAACATACATTCAAACATACTGTGATGTAGAAGTAGGTGCCTAATCATGTTTCTGCTGTCCTTTTAAGCTATAAAAAAGAGTATTGAGAGAAGAAAAAAAGAGATCTACCGAGAAATCTCTATCAGTCTGTCTAAATTCTAAATCATAGTGAGATAATGTTAAAATATTGCTTGGACAAATTGATAAAGATCATTTTCTCAATAGAGAGGGGTAAAGAAGGGTTAGAAGTTCACACGCGCCCACCGTAAGTGCACTTCGAAACACATACCCATCCAAACAACCTGAGTGGCACAAGTTAGGTCTATGTCCAATAGTGGACTTTAAAAGACTGATGGATGGATGGATGGATAGGTGGATGGAATCACTCACCCCACTACCAACCGCGCCCACTTACATTTATTTATTTCAATGAAATTATGTGGATTAATTAATTAGCAAAATAAAACATGCATAGTTTTATCTTCGATATTTTTACTTATTATTACTATTAAAACATTATTAAAGTCATACCAAACTTCTTATACTATTTAATTTAACCTAAATATTTAAAGTTCTCAAATCTAAATAGACAATTTTGTAATATGTAAATAAATTCCGCGATTTAATTAGCCTTTGTGAAGACTATCCCTGATGAAATCTTAATAAAATATCTCAAAGTAACTTTTGGTTAGTAAAATTACGAGAAATAAAATATTAAAATGGACGAAAAAATCATATCATAAAACTATAAATTAAAAACTACAAGAAACATACTAATGGCAGGTTAGAAACACTTAAATAATAATTTTAATTTTTTTTTGGTCACGTAACATGGAATAATTGAGTTATATTTGGATTAGAGTTTGAAAGTTGTAAGTAATTCGCACGCCACAAGACAATTGTTTAAATATTACATTTTATAATTATATATTATTCTTAGACTTTCAAAGCATCGATATAACTGCAGATATAAGCCATGCCATAGTTTGTTTTGAATTGCCAAAACCAAAATCATACTTTTATAAAGATTTGCAACATTATTTAATGATGTGGAAGT
Organism: Megathymus violae; assembly: GCA_003671415.1. Taxonomy (NCBI): domain Eukaryota; kingdom Metazoa; phylum Arthropoda; class Insecta; order Lepidoptera; family Hesperiidae; genus Megathymus; species Megathymus violae. The sequence continues at coordinate 352,068 of PDGT01000028.1, forward strand.
GACTGATATCAAACGTCGACTTTTACTGTGTCGCTTAAGGGACCACGTCAATGAAATCTTTAAAAAACCCGGTATTTATAATGTATGTGACGCGAGGGTTAAACTACTTCTCTGTTGATCTGTTTAATATAAACATATTAGTAAGAATACACTGAACACTTGTGGAACATTTTAAATAACTCATGTAAATAAGTGAAATTTAATTTACCATAAAAAAACACTAAAAAACGCCAAAATCGTGAGCACCCGTTAAAGTTAAAATCCATTAAATACATTCATGTATAGGAAGTTAACAAACCGATAAAAATTACAACCATTACACCTAGCGAATAATCGACGCAAAAAATTATTAAAACACAGTCTCAATAAAAGATAAGCTAAAACATGTCGCCACCTCAATTTATTCTGCCCGTTACAAAATATAGTACAAAACAGTAGTACCAATTGTGTACCAATACTACAATTTGACTGCTATCAATGAAAAAAACAAGCTCGTCACTTCCACAATATTAAACTGAGATGCTTATCTTCTCACATTCTTGAAATGTGAATTGTGACATGGAGCTCGGGGAAAATGCAAATGGCAAGTTAATTCTAATCTTTTAGACATTCGGTATTACAGAAAAACAAATTTATGAGTAATCCACATTACATTAATCCACAGATAAGCGCGTGAAATCAGATTTCGAAACACCAACTGCGTACAATAGCACCACGTTAATATGGCTCACTGATATAGTTAACGCACCAGGCGCCGTGTGCAACACACGCCGGATGTAACAGACGTCGTAAGTCTTTGTGTTACGCAGTTCATTCAATTCTGGGTTATCATCCGAGTAATTTATGTTGAGTAGGATACAAGAGGCATTTGTTATGGACAAATCAAGAAAATGCAGTAGGGTTTCAAAATATTAACATCTTAACACAAAACTTTATGTTCCAAGTCAAAGAGAATATATCTTAATAGATTTTCTGTTTTAACGCTATTTAACTCGGTTTTCAGTGAATAAATTATATTATTATATAAGGATTAATTAATTTAACATATTTTATAAAAAAAAAAACACTAAAGCTCCTTACATTTATCATTCAGTCATAGTAGTACTTTGTTAGATAGTACAAAACTAATGGGATATTATTGCCTTGTTTCAAGTCACCATTTCTCACTTCTTTTGAAACGAGGCAAAGTACTGGCTCAGTACACAAATGCGACAACTTTTACAAACTCATTTCAAAATCGTGTACTACTCAACATTAACTCTACTCTTGATGCAGACTACATGTGATACTTCGTGCATAGATATTTCAATGACTTCCCAAGACATAATAAGAGATTGCGCAGCATTATTTCTATTGAAGATTTTCACTGTTAGAACATAAGTTTAAATTTGAATATGCATAATAAAAGTTCCAACTTGTACTGAAAATTGATAAGGGGATATCACCAGTGCTGTCAAGCGTTAGTGTTCAACTTGTCTCGCGGTACAAAGGGGCCAAAAAATTGGCGAGTATTTTACGAGTGTCACAGTAGGTGTGCGCCATATTTACGTGGTATATTGACCACATTTTCACCGGAAACGAGGACGGAAACACACCGGGTAGCACTCCTCGCACACACGAACCGGTTTCAACTGCCCGAAGCGCGGCAGAGGTATCGAGTTTGAACTACATGACGCGCAGAACACTTTACCTGTAATACGTAAATTAATAAATAAATAATCGTGCACTTTTTTTACACTCACCTCACTAGTATGTGTGCGTTGCGAATAGCATAACACACACAAATGAGACATCACTAACACCCACGACCCGAGAACAAATATTTGTCTGTCAAATAAATTTTTATACCAGATATCGAATCCACGCGTTTCAGACAATATGATTAGAAATGGGTTAGGTTAGTTTAAGTTAAGTATAACTTCAGTTTATTTCAAAATAAATTCATGAATTAGCTAGTTATTTCCTAATCTTTTTCGCGTAGGTACGGTCCCAAATAAATCATACAAATTTCGAATCATATATATATTTTATAACAACATACCATAGAAATAACTCCATAGTTGTTCACAATTACCTCGTCTATAACTAAGTATTTAAATATCTTTGATTTACAAAAAACAAACTTGCTTTCGACCTGACCTCAGTACTGTAGATTCGCGGATAGGATGGAAACAGAATTGAATGTATTAATGACGCTAAAATATTACAAATATGGGATTACACGTTGTTGTATATGACAGATTAAAAAAGTTTGAATCTCTACAACACTGCCACCTATCGCATTCAATTATGCCTAAGAACCATACCGTGGAGCAATTTTTATTAAGTGCGAATTTGTCGACTTGTGTATATGCAGAGGGTAATCTCGGGAACCGCGGAAGTTTTATAATATAATCAGTCGAATGAACAGACGAACCACCGATTGCACGTGGTCGTCACCTTTGCTCATGGACATCGATGACACCAAAGGCATCACCGTTGCGTTGCTGAAACCGATCACCAGCACCACACCAAGTAACACCAAATACTCACCGCAATTCCGGCAATGGTGCCGCCGCCTGAACGCAGTGAAATGTGCCGCGCAGCGCATACAAGCCGGCGCCGCTATATCGGGCACCCACTCCGGCGCGCGCTCCACGCCTACCCGGTCCGGCGACGACGGCTCCTCACCGTTTATGACTGGCGTCCTGGAAATAATATTATTTTTATATTATTGGAAACTTTACATAAATTGAGGAAAACGGCGTCTAATGATGTATTGCAAAGAACCTAATATAATAATATATAATATAATAATATATAAATAACATGCAAGTTCATTGACATTTCCACTTACTGATATCAAAAGCAAACTTGCAAGGATTTGTGGGAATTTCGCTACCAAGGGAGCGAAATAGAAGTAATTCCTGTATTAAAATTTTCCAGTTAATTTCACGCCCATTGGTATCTGACTTATCAGTTAAAGATAAGCATACAATCTTAATCCAGCAGAGATACCATTTACTAGAGTGTGGCAAAGACGGTGATGGTTTTATTGTCACGGAAGTACATGGACAGCGGTGAATAAAGAAAACTTAATTGCCAGTCGCTTTGCTCTAACGACCTGTACGTAAGATCGCCGGTGGACACGGACGCCTGCAGCGGCGCGGACGCGTCCATCGACTTGCGGCGCGCGTTCGCGGCCCGCGGCCTCTCCGCCGGCGGTGTGCTCGACTCCGACGCACTGTCCGCGTACACTTCCTCCGCAGAGTACACGCTGTCGAACGAGCTGCCTGAAACGTTCAACAGTCAAACATCGTTATAACGATTTAAGAAAATCTGCTAATGTTAGCCGTAAGACGACCTGTAAGTGTCCCATTGTTGGATTTAGGACTTTGGTTAAAGCCATAACACACAAGGATAATGAAATATGAAAATTGCCGACACATTTGAAACACTAAGTCCTTTTTTATTTATTTTTGGTCGACAGGCTCAAGTTGACAGGCTCACTCACTCCAATCACGTCAGCCTCAACAGAGGGGAGTGGGGTTGGAAAAAATCACGACATATCACAACGGGGAGGAGATGTGTAGAGAAATATCACATCTATTTCTGTTTTATTTAACGTGCGATTTCTAAACCGAAAATAGGCGGTCGTCAGCAGTTTGTGAAAACGTCGCGCCCGCGCCCGCGGCCTGGATTTCTGTTTAAAAAAAAATGTCAAGACACGTATAAATTCATATCACTAGCAACCACTAGATTTAAGCACAATATTAGTCTAGACGTACAGATTATTCGTCTTTCATGCACCCTCACACGACGTTCGACTGCTAAATCGAGAGAGATATCCTCTGCGTAATGCGCGAAAATGACGGCGGCGATTGGCTTGATGGGACTTTAAAAGTTGCTAAAAAAAACATCACGTGATTAATGGACGACCGCCACGTAAACCTCGTCGTGACAATGACACATGTAATCGAGTCTAATAAAATGAAAAATATATTTTCAAACTCATTGTTTTTTTTATATTTTATCACTTGACGTGTTGAGCTTACCATTTTGTATAACCTGGTCCTCGGTGGCCTCGTACTCGATGGGCGATTTACCCTCCGTCTCGGCCGGTGGATTCTCCGGCGGGTCCGGCGCCTCCGGCGTCTGATTCATTAGGAACACAGACTTGAGGATGTTCCTCAGGTCCGCGGCAAAATTAGTCTGCAATTGGTCCGCTACTCCCGCGATGCACACGAATAGCCGGTGGATGAGATCTTCGCTGGACCTGAAAATTAAGACAATACCATATTACCTGACCTATTATTATATGACCTTGATGACCTTGAGGATCCAAGTGCGGGCTTATGCCAAGTATTCTGGTTCTAGTGTGTAAATGTGATGAGTTTGAATGTTGATTTTGTGTAGATGTTAGTATGGATGTAAATATCTGGTGCATTTGAAATGTGATTGAAGTTGGATGTAAGAAGCGGCGGACTATTGAACAAGTTTGACATAAAATTGATTTTTGAAGTAGAATGTAAAGTTGAATGTCGTCGGCGTCGTCGTCTTAGCAGGGGGGAGGGGGGTAGTGGGTGGTATGGTAAGAGGCGCCATGGTAAGTGGCGATGTCGCTTAGATATTTAAGGCCGAATAACTAATTATACAATGATTCGATGAAATTACTTGAACTTCCCGCGCGCTTGCTGCCTCGCAGCAAACTCTTGCGCCTGTAACGCGAGAGCGATCTGTTCGTCGTCCGCACAATCCGACGTGCCGCACGAAGTTCCACTACAAGCAAAATTGTAATATCCGCTTAATTAATTATATATAATATACATTATATCTTAGCTTGCCTCTTCAAACTGTCAAATGGTAGTAAAATTAATAATATAAGTATTAATTCTCAAATAAGTGTCGTGGTTCCGTAACACACAAACAACATATTATATATGTGTAAATTACATTATTTCTTAACATTTTTGTCACATACATGTCAGTCAAGTTTATAAGTTGGACTAAGGCTTTTATCCCACCGTAAGAGAAGACCAGGCCCAGTTAAGTTGTTTTGTCGCTTTATATACTATCCGAAAGAAAAATTTGTACATGTAAAACTGAACAATATTGCTGGATAACTCACCTCTCATCCACAAAATGGTCCAAATTCAAACGCAACGGACTTTGACTCTGCATAGACCGATTGTCCAATATCACCATGCCTGGCGACCACATTTTACTCTTCTTCCTCTTACTCTTTGTATTCGACTTCCTGGTCTTCCTCTGTCTCGAGCTACTCTGCGACGAATTAGCCGCTTCGGCACTCGTACTTCTAACTTCATCTATTAAGGCGCTAATTCTCCTATCGGACTCCCTGTGCCTTCGCAACTCTGTAATCAGTTCGTCAATAGTCATATAATCGTCATCAGGTGTGCTGCCCGCCCAATTTTCAACCCTTCCCACAGCCGGTTCACTAGCAACGTCCTCGTCGGAAGTTAACCTATCTAAATTTACACTATTCACACGCGACGAACCAGCTTCGTTCTTCTGATTGTCACGTTTAACGAAATTTATATTAACAGTCACATCACCATTCGAAAACGAACTTTGTAATGTATTCTCAACTTCCTTTTCGTCAATACGTTCAGCGTCTGGACTTTTCAATACTCTATTCTGTTGCATGAAATGATTTTCCTTAATTTCCTTACTTTGATCTGTATCGGGCGATCTATCTAGACTAGTGTTTTCGGTGCTTACACCCGAATCGCCAGGTGACTCGTGATCGCTTTCATATCCAAGCATAAACTTGACCCTATCCTCATCTCCGTCCATAGTCATCTTTGCCGAATGAAAGCTACTATTGTCCTGTTCTACCATTTCGTTATCTATGAAGTTCTGTCTGAATTCTTCGTTGGTGAGCAATAGCGAACTGAGATTTGCCGTGACGATGGATAAGTTCCCATTCATCACCGCATCAATATTATCCGGGATGATGAGCGAAAGATCCGTATGTCCATTATTCTCACCGTTCTCATCTTGGTTAAAAACTGCAGAATTATTATGAGACAACGAAGACAACACTACGGGTTCTTGACTTATAGCGTTCGGTATCAAGTATCCATGGCTAGTGGACGGCATACATTCATTCCTGGGTCCGTTCAACCCGAACGGCTCTGAGATTTCAGTCGATATAAGACCAGGGACATCGTTGGTCGAAAACGAATGCATCTGATTGTGATCTAGGATATCTACATCGGCTACGATTGACGATAGCCGGTCAGCAATTTCAGTGACCTGTTCATCGAGTGACGTCACCAGATCCAAGTCGGGTATAAATCTGTTGGCGTCTGCCGACGTTGACGCCGAGACCGCGTTGATGACTAACGGGTCGAACATCATCAGCCCGTTGGTCGACAGGTTTCGTAATGACGATAGATCAGCGCCTTCGCCCCTACTGGGTTTTCTAGTCTTGTCAAAGTCTTTGCTGTCGTTTGTTTGGAATGTGTCAGTGCTGGTTGTGTCGTACTGTCTGGGTTGCTCCTCTTTCAACTCCGGCTCGGTCTCAGAATCTTCCGTCTCCTCGCTCAAGCGCCGCAGGCCGTCAATGATCGGTGTCATCACTTCAATGTTGTCGGGTAAGTAATCCCCGTCGGTTATTGTCGTTTCGCTGGAGCTGAAATAAAAAAAAACATTAATTTGCAGTGATGACGTCATCGAAAGTGCTATCAAAATACTATCTTTATATTTCGCAGCGAACGCGGATACAAATGCAAAATGTCCATGTAGTAGTGTAGTTCAAAAGATTAGCGAGTACTATACTTCTTAGTATTTTTACTTCGGGACTACTTGAGTTTCGCTAAACTACATGGTGTTGAAGTTGTGAAAGACTTGCAGATACTATGATATTTTTGTACTGTAAGTACATATTTATTGGAATACGTTTTTAACGAGTGAAATGTCTGATGCCTCGATATATAAGACCCAAACAGTACCATAATCTCACTGGGTTATCGATGACCGATTGAATTTGCGGTGATCAGTAAAACGAACGAATTTTTAATAAAGAATATCTACATGAGACAGACATTGATATTTATACTAATAGTGAGATTGATAATAATAATAATGACACTGATACTAATAATGATAATGATGCTGTTATTGATTTAATAACAAATACTATTTTAAAAATTATGAGTGCATATCGTGCCCGGGAAGCTTGAAATAACTCTCTTAATTAGGACTTTGTTTGTATGATGGCTTTCTTATAAATGATTATATGCAAATTTAAACATCTAATTTAGTTCTAGTTAAATCTATAAAAAACATACGTTCATGATTTGAAATCGATAATGCTTTATGAAAACCTACCTTTGCTGCGTGTAGAGATCTCGACAGTGCGCGTGATCGGCGTAGAACTTGGACACAAACTCGCCAATGTCCGGATAACACGACGGGTCGTTCGAGGTGTCGACTGCGAATCGATAAAAATTACATTTTAATACCAACGTAACCGTAATTGATTGTGATGCCTTTATTGTGTGTGTCCATTGCCAAATACGTCACGGGATGTCTTAATGTGGCGGGGACATGAGCATGTTCTTAGAGGGGTAAAAAATAGCTTAATTATAGGTAAAAAATAGCTTAATTATTCAATTAGGGATAACGAGCAGTTATGAATAATTATTCATTGTCGTGTTCACGTTCACCGGTAAACGTGTGCGTATCAACTCATCCGTCACGCACGCACACAACAACAACAGCGGCAATATAAACGGCAACTCGATTAGTGACACTTTACTTGAGCGGTAGCCCCGCAGCCCTCAAGAAAAATGCAATCTAGGAGGTTGAGGAAGGCGATAGCCGTGCAGTGCCTCCTCAGAACCAACAATAGGCATATACGAATCAAATGTTCTATGCTTGTTTTTGAATCGAATAAACCTTGTTAGTCATCTATCAGTTATCTATTTAATCGCCCATCGTCATGCGACGGACATATTTTAATCGTAAGTGATACAAGATAAATATTATCGAATGCAGATGAAAGACGATCTCAGTAGCAGTAGCGGTAACGACGGAATTTCACGAGTGTTTTTGCACGAGAACCCCATTTGTAATCGTTGTGCATCAGACATTAAGCTTTGTCGGATGGCATAAGAATTTCGACTAAGTAAGCTCGTCGAGCTCATGACTGGACGGTATCGGACGCGATTGTTCACCCTCACCGCTCGGAAGTTCCAGTCCGGTCAAGCTGGAGACGTCTTCGTTTGTGCACAATAGCCTCTCGAGCGCCATCAGCTCCCGCCTGTCCAGCGTCCACAGCAACGACCTGATCTTGTGCAGCAACGTACGGAACGGACGGAACATGTCTGACATCTCTTCTGCAATTGTTATGCATATGTCTCGTTACAAAAACAAAAAAAAAAAATTATAACAAAATTTGTGAAAAAGCAGACAGGTCTCGATGACCAGACCATTCCAATACTCGAGACACATACATGCACAGACTTCGAATATAACTGTAGATCGGTACGAATTCGGTTACAGACATCCATCAATTGCAGTGATCGTAAAATGAAATAAGACGGATGGATACATGATGTGTCTATGCCCCAAAAGAGCAATGTTGATTCAACTGTAGGACACTTTAAATACAAATGTGGTTCTGTATTGGCTAATGCTTAGTAAAACTTTCTTCCTAATGGTAAACTGGGACACGGCACAGGATGGCTGAAGTGGGTAACAAATTTAAAAACAATGTATATTTTACCTGGTGGTTTGTCTATGCTCAACGGACCACTGGAATAGATGAGCAGGCCGCTGACGATGGCGAGTCGAGGCACCGCGAACATCAGAGCCGGGTCATACGAGTCCACCTGGAGAATTTACATGCAGCAAATTAATTAAATTTACCTGTTAATCTTTTAACTGCGTTCAGTACATCGATTAATTATTCGTTTTTAATTATATATTTACAATATAATATTAAAATAAAATAATTTATACAAATGGTAGGCGGTTTCTATGCACAAGAATCAACAAATACTATAATATATTTAAATCACATATTACTTAGGCACAAAATAATTGTACACAAGAAAAATTTTCTCTATTTTTCGATAATAAATATAACTATATTGTAATGAAAAACCTCAATTAATTTTTACTTTAAACGCGGTAAAATTCTACGAGTATATCTAAACACACTTAAAATACCACGATATTCCCGGCCGTACATATTTTGATCGGCACTTTGTCACCGGCACCGAGTCTCTTATTATTGTAATCATTGCATCACACTCACCTGTTCCTGTGTAAGCAGATTCTGTTTGAGCGCCCTTCGCAGGCTCTCCGAGAAGAGAACGCATATCAGTTGCTGCGCTTCGAACTCGTGCGGTGTCTTCACGTTCACCATAGCGCTCACGTAGCACAGTTCGAACTCGGCGAACAGTCTGCAAGATCGATTGGAAACCTTAACATTTATAGCGTGCTACCAAAATCATTTCTATTTCTATTAGTTTCACAAAAAAATCTATTTTATTGTAACACGACAGGTCGTACCAGCCTGGTGATGATAAGTATTCGTATGACGGCGTTGTCTGAGGTTCGAAAAGTGTTTTTAAAAACCAACTTCGAATAAATATTGTTCCATTTCAGTCACCGCCGCCCATGAATGATACAGAATCTTGCAGTACTATAGTATGTATTCTACATACTAATTTTCACTTGGAGCAGTCAAGCCGTTCTCGAGTTATCTCGAGACATACAAAAATAGACAGACAAAAATTACATACCAACACATAATTACATTGTACGTACAACAGAATAGACAGTTCTGTCATAATATTAGCTCTACGTACACTAAGAATACCAAGAAACCGTTTTGTTTGGATATGATCGAGTAGATTAGAACTCCTCTTTAAGTAACAAAATATGTAAGCAAATATTTAATATAAAAAGGGGCGATCACATTCATTTTGGAACATATATATTTTTTATGTTAATAGGCGACAAACGAGCAGACGAGCCACCTGATGGTAAGTGGTCACCGTCACCCATGGACATCAGCAAAACCAATGGTATCACTGATGCGTTGTCGGCCAGGAAATTAGAAGGTAAGATAGAAAGAACTGGCTCTCAAGCCCCCAGCCGGAACACGACGAGTCGTTTGGCGGCTGACTCAAGCAGGAGGGTGATAGCTAGCCAGGCAGGCGTCACGGAAAGATAATAATACCACTAATAATATTAATGACTTAATAATAATACTGATAATGTAATCTTTACGCGAAGCCCTACCACCAAGCAGGCTAACAACTGTCGCCTCTTACGACACCCTGTTTTGTCAGCGTGGAATTGGGGGTGAGTATTCTAGGCCGCCCCAATACGGCCAAATGTTCTTCATTTCACACCGATACAAACGATGACTGTGGTATGATTCAATTCTATTGTATGCATAAAAAATATTTAATAACAAACGAAATAAAAAAAACAACACGAGAACGGCAATTAAATCAACCAGCGTTGTGGAACGTCGAGGAAAACCCGACGTTACCTCACAATGCGTTTATAAACAAACGACCACGAATTAAACTATACAATATTCTATCGTATCGTATGGTAATATGTAACTGTGACAATATCGTAATAGTAACACTGCAATCTCGCCGGCCACAGGTGTTTGTTATTTCGTGTTCGAATGCAATAACCATCTTAATTAGGGATGTTATGTACATGAAATTTCAGATCTAGATATGGTTACGGATATAAGAATAATATTTAACCGGTTTCGGTTACGGATATACATAAACATCACTTAATACTTAAAAGTTCGTTTCATTGCAATCCGTCCATAAATAAAAAAGTTATAAATTAATTTAAAATAATGCGGGTACTATGTCTTAGCGTAAGCCGTAGTTTTCCTGAAGAGAAGCGGGGACAGTTTGCTAGTCATGGAATAAAAACCTTAAAAATCAAATAATAAAATAACGTGTTTCATTTAGACTCTGCCCCTATCCGAAATTATTCTAACTTTTTTATCGGATTCAGTTACGGTTTCGGATATCCGATACTTTCGGTTACGATTACGGAGCTCGATAACATCCCTGATCTTGAGCCTCGATTTTGTGAGATTGCACGGCATGACTCATCATGTCTCGCTCGTCAAGGTTCGTCGGAAAACGAATGATGATAAAATACTTCATTCTTTTGTTTGTATTCGTAGTTCTTTCAATCCAACTTAAAACTAAACAAAATAATAACAAATGTCGCACTTTTCTTCGACAACTATGGATTCCATCCACGGAAATGGAAGGAAATAACGGACAAAAGATACAGTCTTCGCTGCCGATTTGTCTACAAAATGTTATCTACACCTTTATGTACTATTCTTTTACAGCGTCTATCTGCACGCGTATTACGGAAAAACCTTAAGATGGACTATCAAACAACTCGACCTTATTTAATTACTCAACTAAGTAAGTACTTTTTAGCACATTTAAAAAAGGGGGAGGATTCTCAATTGGTTTGTTTTTTTTTTCATGTTTGTTAACCTCGAAGCTCCGTTATTTATTAACCGATTTGGAAAATTCCTTTTTTGATTGAGAGGGTATATTTCCCTCACATAAAATTGAATAAAAAATACCACCCTAAGGTTGAAAAATAGGAAATGAAAGCAAGAAAATCACCTTTAAATTGAGATACCTTTTTTCAATACTTACTCGTTATCCTGGTAAATGGAAGAGAATAAAAACTAATACCTAATAAATTTAAGGATAAATTTTCACATGCAAATACGTTTGCGTTTACTCTGTTAATTAAAATGATATCTTTTGTTTATCGTGACAGCCATCCCGCACATGAGGAGAGGTTGTGTTTTATCTAGTAGTCACTACCTTGAACAATATCACTAAAGCTCGACTCAGTGGGGTGTTAATTGATGTGTTACCATTTACCTTCCTCGCGAAATTCAAAGAATTGAGGTCACAAGCCAAGTGTTTGTCAGAGTTAAAATTTTCGACCTTTTAGCTCACTTGGTAGTGGCCCAGCCTGCCGAGCGATAGATCCCGGGTTCGATTCCCGGCCTAGGCAGACAGCTATGCGACATATAATTGTTTGTTTGTTTTCCGGTCGTGTGGTTGCGATATCTAATTTTATGTGTGTGTTCATTCCTCCCGAAACACAGAGAACCCGAATGCAGGAATGCGAGTGTGTTTATTTATTTATTAAATACCTGTCGAAGATCCGCAAGCTCTCGTGCAGCATGTCATCGTGCTGCGAGAGCGCCAACCCTCGCGGACGCAAACACTGCTCCCTCAGCAACGACCTGACAGTCTCCAAGCTGCGCGTCAGCGCCTTGGCGAGAGGACGCATTGCGTTCGATTCGTCTTCGCGGTTCATTATCGACGATCCAGCTGCCAAGCACTGCGATGAGGAAAAAATATGTGCCGTTAAGTACCCAGAATATACTGGTCAATGTAAATCCGGTGCACCAATGGCTATTCATTAGGGTTATCTATCATCGATGTAAAATTGATAATTAAACGCACCCTGCAATAGACTTCACTATGTAATAAAGGGATAGACATAGATATATACAAATGAGACCTCACAGACAACCAAGACTCGAGGGCACTAGATTAGACAAGGCACCAAACCAGATACTCTGCGTTCAGTAAGCAGTATCAGCACCAACTATTTTATACAGTAATACTGATGTAATTATGATTAGAAAAGCCATGGTCTGTTTCTGATGTAACTTCCTTCTCCGTGTATGAAATTGTTGTTGCTCTCTCAATACAAGTGAGAACAGACAGTAACATCTCACCTCGGCACCAAACCAAAGCTGACCAGCCAAGTTGTCCTGTAGAACGTCCTCAGGAAATTTAACCCGGAAGCCCCTGGCCACGCGCTCGTCTCCTAGCAGCTGATCCATAATTTGGCTGGTGATATTCAACACTCGGTCCTGAAATTAATAAAAACATAGTAAGTTAAATAAAAATTTTCACAACTCACACGAAATAATTGCAAACATATTAAAAAAAATACAGGTCTGCTTGTGCGCTTTTTTAAAGACCGGGCAATGTCCCATTCAAAGAATGGATAATTATTATGTTCATTGCTGGATAGGTTTATCCAAAGAACAATTAAATAGTATTATAAGAGAAGTACCTCGAATTGGTAATATGACGAGAGGTCAGATAGCACTACTTGCATATTTAATTAAAATGAGGAATGGAGATTCAAATGAAAGATTATCAACTCTATTTTAAATACCTAGAAGAATACTAGAGAAACTTACTACTGAACTTGATACTGTTGAATCAGATAAGAAATATTTTAAAAGATTTTGTGCCACACCACTTGGGCTTAAATCATATTTCTCGAGAAGAAATAGCATCACATAATTTAATCATACCAAATATATTATTTGAAAATGAACAAAGGAACAGGAGCCTAATTCTCGAATATGCAGATAATGTCGACGACAGACATGATCTCGAATCATTTCTCTTAGAGACTTACTAAGAGAAATGTCGGCTAAAATGTCTACTGTATCAAAAAAGTTATTCTGGGTCACAATAGACATTTGAGCATTCGACTTTTCTATCAGACATATGAAATAAACGATCCGTTTTCTAGATTACAACAACGCCAAGTCAAGAAAACTCGATTATACTTAAAAAAAATGTTTTAAAATATTCTAATCATATGAAAATATAGTAAAACACTTTGGTATTAATTCTACTTTACCTTTATATTGCTATAATTTCTAAACTGCAATATTGTAGTTAAAAATTATTATTAATACATATTTTTAACAAAACGCTAGTTGCTTACCTATAATGAAACATTTATG
>PDGT01000028.1:376360-400429 GCA_003671415.1 Megathymus violae
ATTATTATCTTTCCGTGAAGCCTGCCTGGCTAGCTACCACCCTCCTGCTTGTGTCAGCCGCCAAACGATTCGTCGTGTTCCGGCTGGGGGCTTGAGAGCCAGTACTTGCTTTCTTTTCTAACCTTCATATTTCCGGGCCGACAACGCATCAGTGATACTTTTGGTCTAGCTGATGTCTATGGGCGACGGTGATTACTTACCATCAGGTGGCTCGTCTGCTCGTTTGACGGCTATTAACATAAAAAAAGATCAAACGTGGAGAAGAAACCTTGTGAGCGTAGGTATCTAATTATACTTCCGGACAGTAGTGGTATCGCGAGTGGAACCCATAAAGCGCAGGGTTCCAGACTTGTCTAAGTATCCAAGTAAAATATGATTCTATAGTCCAGCGATTCCCAATCTTTTTTTTGTTTCCGTACCTTATTAAAACTTATCGTTGATGAGTACCCCTCCTCTGATAATTCCACACTCTCCTAAAATGTGTGTGATTTCTCTTTAGGTCTAGCACTTTATTAAGTTATTAGTTATAAGGTTTAATTTTAACTACACATTACAGACATAATACATTATAATAATGTTTATAGAAGTTAACTGTTTTAACTTCTTGGTACTTCCGCCATTACCAATATAATTGTAACGTACCCCCAATGGGACTCCGCGTACCCCCAGGGACACGCGTACCACAGGTTGGCAATCACTGCTTTAGTCAACAGATTGATCACGCTATACGGTTCAATATCTTAATCATTATTTAGAAACTCGTGTTCAAGTCTATTATCTTCAAAATGGGAGCATTATTTTAAGAGATGTTCCATTGTATGTATTATATTGTTGCCACAAAGGCATTTACCACTGTTGCTTACTTCAAATCTTTGTTAATATTGTCAACGATGAGCACGGCCTGTCAATATTTGTGTGAAAGCTAACTAATTGTATTTATACATATTCTTAATGACGGTCATAACAAAACATTACAGACAAGCGCGTGCATTCTTCGAAGTGGTTTTATATCTTTTGTTTATTTAATATATCATACATTTATTTTGAAACCAATAGTTGAAGTAGCTCAATGGTAACTTCGTATAATTGAATGGTTCGCCTTGATTAACTACACCATTGGCCGCCTGGTCTGCAACTTCATTGTCTAATCAGATGATATGCGATTTCATTCAAATGAATTTAATACTAATATCACTACATTGAAGCATTTCATAAACGTATGTAAGAATTAATAAAATATTGGCATTAGTTTTATTTATATTTTCAACGAGTAACCTTCCCTGGCTTCGCAAATTGCCTATTTCACGGGAGCAGATCCATTTCTTGGGATTAAGAGTATCCTAGATAACGGCCCATAATATAAGTTAATTAAATGCCAAGTTTGCTATCCAGTGATTTTAATGTAAAACATGGTCAGGTAGACAAAGAGACAGACAAATCGATAGACTGACAAAAACTCCACTGTTTTGACTTCTATGTCGATAACAGAGTCTACTTACATTAAATATATAAAAAATGTAAAAAACATGATCGTGTCTTGTTTCAGGAATCACCACTTCCAAAATTTTACCCTGGGTGTGATCAAGATCTCCCGAAAGGATTTGCTAAACGCGGAGCTCCGGGAATCTCATTAGACATAACGTTAGCTTCCCTGTTCAAAGCTACTGTAGCACAGTACAACTTAACGTTTACTTATATACTATATGTATATACTTATTCAACTTGTTTATTAATGACATTTATGACTGCATTAAATACTCAGAATTCCAACTATATGCAGATGACTTGAAGTTATTCAGAGTCGTACAAAATACGACAGGTGAAGAGTTATCGCAAGCAGATATTCACAATGTTGCTAATTGGTGTGTGACAAACTCAATGAATTTAAATGTTGAAAAATGTTTACACATTAAATTCTCTAGGAAACGGATTAAATATAACTCGAGGTATAATATATTTAATAAAAAAATTAAAAAGAGTGGAGGAACTGAGAGACCTTGAGGTATTACTTGATTCAAAATTGCGTTACATTGATCATATTAATATAATGTGGTCAAAATAAACTTCAAAATGTTAGGTTTTGTTACGCGTAATACGAAAGAATTTACATTCATTGTATCTCTAAGACATTATATAACACACTTGTACGGAGTCACATTGAGTACGGCTCTCTTATATGGTACCCGGTCTATCAGAACAATCTCCAACGAATTGAAAAGGTGCAGAAAAAATCCATAACATGATTATAATTTAAAGCTGGAAGTCGTAACACTCTAAATAGCTACAATGAGCGATTAAATCATTTTAACTACTTTCCATTATGGAAGCGCAATCAGGCTCTTGGCGGTATATTTCTATGCAAATTAATCAATGAAACAATTGAATGTCCGTCTCTCTTGAATCGAATTAATATTAATGTACCAAAGATATCTTTGAGACCTAGTAATTGTAGAATTATAGGCCGTTTTACACATACTCCAATACAACTAAATATGTAAACGATTCATCACTTAACCTCATGCAAAGAAACTTTAACACGATATTTCAAAATACTGATACAGACATCTTTGCAGATTCAATAGGTCCATTTAAGAAAAAAATAATAGAGTGTTCATAGACATAAAAATTAAACTCTAATATAGTTCTCTTTTTAAGCTTTTGATTGCTGTATTATCTTATACTTAACATATATTTTGTCTGATTAGAGTGTTTTTTTTTAAATGTTGTGCAAACCTTTAATTTAGGTACATAAAAACGTAATATTATTACGTATTACTAAGTAGTGTAAATTTTATCTATGTACTTAGTTGGTATGCTTTTAATAAATAAATAAATACAATAATGATCGGAATACTTCAATATGAAGCAAATTATGTGTCCCTACGTTGGTTCTATTACTTCAGTGATGACCCGTTACACAGACCAATTCAAAGAAGGATCAGCTCTAGAGCTAGGGGCCCTAAATAGCCATACTTCAACCGTCACTGGAGTTTTCGAATCGAAAAATATAACTATATCTTAAAAATTATTATCAACGCAATATTTTCAACATCGCTCTATAGCAACAATTTCTGCTTGAGAAACAGAACAACTGTATATACATAAGCTACTCCAACATGATTATTATATTGACTGCCATATGTTTATATCTTATACTCGTATAGCTGCTGTAACCTGTACGCACTCTGAATTATCGCATAAATGATGCATGGCATTTCCGTTCCGTGAAGTATAAACATTAACGTCGGCCACCATGCATGGTCAAAAGCACCTCGTATTTCTGGAGAAACGGCTATTACAAAATTTGCATTTTGAGTTGCACAATTGATTCGCTATAAGGCCACTGCTAGTGTGTTGTTTGGTTTAAATTATTTGTTACATTTCAATATTTACTCTTTTGATTATGAATTTCTCAGTGATTGGACAATAGTGCGATCACAACGCAGACATCCTGCCGCTCTTGTCCTCATTGTCTATCGCTATAAGAACACTAAATTGACTTGGAGCGATTGTTGAAAAACGAAGATGGGCGCCAAAAGCAATTCATTGTGTTTCACAAGTTTGAGCGCTTTAACACTATCATTAGTATATCAATATAAGTTTAACCGGTTACCTGTGCGTGTCTCAACTGGTTGACGAGCGTGGAACATCTTTCGGGGTCCTTGCGGCCGTCGAACGAGTCCAGCTCGGTGGCGATCATATTGAGTGCGTCGTCCGCGAAAAAGAACTGCGCGAGCAGTGAACGGTCGTCTCTCTGGAAAGATAGAGGAATACAGATAACATTTAAAATTCATACTTATAATAAAACTGTTACGTGATTGAATCAGAGCATAAAATGTTTTGAATACTTTTTATATATTTATGTTGTAGACGCCAAAACATATTCTTCAGATATATTTATTTGTCTGTCAGCCTGTGCACGTATCAAGCGGAACACATGGAATAGAATTAGATGACACTTGTAATTTTATTATGGGTCATTATCTAATACACTTTTGGTTTCGGGTATTGATCCCGGGATGTGGATCTATTCCCATAGAAAAGGAAATCAATTAACTGTCGATAGACATTCTGTTAAGAATATTGTTACCCACAAGCAAACGCATGACTGCTATTCTACAGTTATTGCAATAAATGTGTATACGTTTATTCTTCATCTAAAATAATCAATCGCTACGGTATTAAATCCTTCATAAAAATTAATAACAATTGCTGCGTGATCATAAACTATATGTAAACGTAAGACGTAAGTTTTCTGAAACCAAGCCGGGGCGGATCATCAGTAGATATGTAATAAAATATCCGGCCATATTATCATACGGATATACGGAGGATACGAGGAGGTCGCAGGTGTAATACAAAATTGTAATCATCCCATTAGCAGCCCACTTTACTCTCCTTGTATTTGAGAATACTAAGAGCGTATTCCATCACGCTGTTCCAAAGCAGATTGATAATCCCTCTGATAAGTGATCAATCCAAGTGTTAGAAGTTCTTGTGCCGAAGTTCTTGCGCCGCCCCAAAGCCTACTACATGGCTTAATGAGGATAACGATAGCAATTATCTCAATTCAAATGTGGGTACATAAAACAAAGATAATATTATTAAAAGAGATCCAATTTTAAGGTATGCATGCATAATGTTTTATTTCTTAACAAATCTATATTAATATTATAAAGAGATTATGCAAGTTTTGTGAGTGTGTAAAGTAATCTCCGGAACCGCGGCCATATGAAGATTTCTTTTAGCACTTGAAAGGTATATTCGGGTGGAGATAGGCTAGAAATCAAACGTATATATGTATAATAATTCATTGTTGATTCCGAACGATGTCGGGGCGGGCCGCTAGTCTCATATAAATCTATTTATTTTACTTATAGTATACGGTTCGCCAACCGTAACACAAACGCTTGTGCCGATATATGATAATAGGTGTTCTTGACAATACCGTTCTGATAAGATATAGTGCACCTCGAATCAATTTTCGATCATCCACGGAGATGACATAAAGAAAAAGATATAATTGGCATCGTTGGTTTCATGCGTAAAACAGTTTTAATAAAAATATATACTTATATACTTCTATACTCATATACTCACGTATTTTACGCTTTTATTTTTCAAAAATAAATGAAACCCAAATTTTTTTAGTTTTGAGCTGTTCGAACATAGGTTTTCATAGGTTCTTAAACTTGTGAGTATTACTATTTATGCGTTCTATTTTTCCTGTGTATTATTATTATGTTTGTGTTTCATATTTTTGTTACTACTATTAAGGTTATAAATTATGTAAATAATTACGAAACGCACGTAATTCGCTTCGGAAATATCGATTGTTATGAATTCTTTAAAACTTCTTTTATTATTATATGCAGTAAGATTATAAATAGTTGTGCTTGCTAGAAGTATACTTGTATCTAAGTTTGACCTTCGTTAGGGCGAGACGAGAAGAACGAAGTCATCGGTTCAAGTTCAACAGCCGCTTGCGTCTCTCCAGTACAGCGAATCAAGTCACTACACAATAAACTATACTCACTAACTAGAGCTAAATCATAAATATTTAAAAAAAAAAACAAAACTAGATCAATACATGACGATAATGATTAATGTTTGCGTATATGTATATTATACAACATCTAATTGAGTATGGTTTTTTAAAAACGGACACTTTTTTTTCTTATTTTTCCGTTTCCTCGCCTTACAAAGCGAACTAAGCGAGTTAAGAGTTCTTCGAGCGAATTATCTGCGCTCAATAAGTGTGCGACTGCTACTATTTACTACTTTTGGAGTGTGTGTAATTTCTAACAGAGTATGGGTAAAAAAAAGTATGCAGAATTATTTTGGCGCTTTGCGGAACCTGTGAGTAATACTGTATTTATCTATATAATTTAGAGGTAATAACTTACTATCTCCCAAATTAGTGACATCAATGATAAGTTTTACTGGTTCTTTGATACTAATAACTGGTATTCACCATCTATAAATTAATGAAAAAAGTTATCCATATACTGAGGTCCCCCTCAATATTGGTTCATAGCATAGTTCTCAACGCTGGCCCCATATGAATCAATCATCGTCATGAATCTCTAAGTATACAAGTTCCGGATTCAAACTCGAGTCGCTCGAACGGGAGACCGACATATAACCTACTAAATTTAGTTATACTTACAGCTATAACATTAACTTGACTCTATAACTAGCTACTCTGGCTGCAAAGCGAGTTGAGCGATAAATGATTGATCTCAGGTATATACGATGTTTCATTTGTGTATATCCATGGCACTCGTAACAAATGCAGTGCGGTGCAGTTGTGTGAGTGTCTGAGCGTTTATTAATAATTAATAACTGAGTATTCGATTTAATTCCACGACATTATCTCTTGAACTTAACGGCACCGAGAAAAGCAATTTAATTGTAATCAATGTACGATAATAAAATTTATAAGTATCATTTAAGAAACCATGCAGCGGTGTGTTTGTATTTGTGTGCGTAGTTAACTTTATCAATGCGCATTTAGTAATGACTAACGAGATTAGTCATGACCCGCGCAAGTGGACAAAGAGATGAATATTTCTAATTTAATATTTGTTTATTCTATATCAATGCATAGTGTGAAATAAACTTTTCGAGTACATTGTCCGAACGCGTTAATCCAAAAAAAATCAGAGTAATTACATGATACAGAGTCCGCCGACCGCCAAGAAAAGAAACCTTGCGCCATTGCCACGACGGACGACCGTGGAACGGCATCCGGTACACCATTGGGATAATGAAGGGAGATTGGCTTGAGCTCAAGGATTGATTGGTTGAAGCAGCATGAAGCGTGAAGCAATCAAGAAATATTATTATATATCCGCCAGTATTACGCAAAGGCTGTATAAGCTATTAAGTCATTTGTTTTAATTTTAAAATATAAAAAAAAGTCGGCTATAATGGAGAAAAACCATCTCCTACTGTGTAATCGTACATGGTTATATGTTTTACTTGGCCAACGTAGTGGAACGCTGGCCCTACTTGCTTCTGTTCTGATAAGAAATACAAGGCAATATGAAAAAATAGTAACATACTTTTTATAATTATATGCACTGTGTCGAGGCTACGTCTATGAATTTCAACATATATATTGGTAGAAACTGAATAGTTTTATAGTTTTTTTACATACTATACATAATAAAACCGAAAGCGATTTAAGGCCAAAAAAAATATGATCTCAACTGCTTCCTCCCCCGTCGGATTCGTCCTCATCGTATTATCCTCTAAGCTCCATCCATCCTTGAGGTCCCACCTACTCAGGTCGTGTTACACCCTAATGATCCACGGAGGAGGTAGTATTAAATTATTCAATAAAATAGTTGCAATGTTACCACGGGTTTGAAGTGAACGGTCACAATAAGATCAAGGTAACGTAACACTTGACTGAACACTTTCGTTCCTCCGATTGTGGTATTAGCCTAAAGTGTGGCTTCAACGTAACTATAAATAAACGGTTTAATACAACAGTGACTCAAAAATCTTTCAATTATAATCACGTTAATAGGGATTTGTAAAAACATACACAACCGACATTGACAACAATTGTATCAAAGTAGATTAGATTTTACAGCTTCAAGATAAGATTTTATAGTGTTGTAAATTAATTTTCAATCATGTTTAAAAACAAGACTAGAAATTATATAACTGTAACGTGGTTTAATGTGTTTAATTGTGCTTTATTTATTACTAGCGGTCCGCCCCGACTTCGTTCGGGTTGAACAATTATGTGCCAGAGACAGACATGAATACAGTATCTAAACGGCATCAGAGTGGGCAGGATGATGGCAGCACCGTCGCTATGACTCGACAACTCGTTCTGCAACGGCACCTTAGATAAGGGACGGGCCTCATTCGTTGTCCATGTAGCTCGGGACTAGAATAAGACTACGGTTAAACAGCAGAAAGTGGGAGATGAGCGGAGCCCGACGGAGCACGCGCTGACTTCTCCGATTGCGTTCCGATGGAGATCCTGTACATAGCGCTGAGGAAGGCCACCCTGAAAGGGTTTTATTGCTGTAAAAGTCTCACACACTGATATAGCGACACCGGTACCTTTTAAAGATTTCCCTCCTGGAAAACAAAAAAGGCCTCATTCGTATTTCAACCATTCTGGAGACTAGTAGGTACGTAGAAACTGTGCGTTTTGACCTTGACGCCGGTAATGATGTCCTCCTCCGACACATATATCTTACTATTGTCCGATTTTTTAGACTTATTTAGTTGTCTATTTACTTCCTTATTCTTTTGTCTATTGCTAATAGGGTGTGGATGTATCTAATGAATGATTGAATTAATATGGCAATCTAAACTGAATAAGGATTAACAGCTAACAATCTTAAGATTTGGAAGAAAATTATACAGCAAAGTATCTAAATAAAATATTGATTACTCGACATCAGAATAATCTTCGTGTGATTCAGATTGTGTCATATGAATTACGTAAATCTTAAGTTGCTTCATACAATGTCGGTTAATCCATGATACCGTCCTAATTTATTTAAGTCCATTGCGAATTTATTCCTTGACTTCGGCCATTTCAAAACTTTTAACATTTGTATCAACATAAGTTCAATAATGTCCATATTAATACAATTGGATTTATTTCGCTCGCAGATTTATTTTGGTAGGGGCGAAAGACTTAATACAATAATTTAATATGTAGGCTACTATTTTATATAACAAAATATATATATATATATATATCGTAGTTTCATACGCTTTAATTAATTCCATAAGGGATTGCGCTTTTAGTTAACTTTATTCGTCGGTCCGAAAAAAATATCACGACCCAAACAACAAAGAAAAACACAAACCAGAAGAAGACCAAATCGTTAAAATTCATATAGGTACAACGCAGAACCCGTAACGTACGACGTCGAAGAAGGCGACGAGACGAATGATACACGTCATGTCCTGATCAAATGTTGCTGACGCGTGATGTTGCCATTAAAAATAAAAAATAAATGTATTTGAATTTGAAATTCAAATTCAAATTCAAAATCATTTAATCATATAGGTATTCAGTAAATACACTTATGAACGTCATTTTTTGCTTCTACCACCGTTTCGAAATGGTGCTTTAACAATGAGGAGAAGAAACGGCGAAAGAACTCCTCAGCACATCTTCTAAACAACCTATGAGAATTACAAAAGTTTAAACCTGTGCGGAACTGGTTTCGACACTAATTTTGTCCAGGCATCCTTGTCATTCATGTACTCATCTATACTATAATATCCTTTGCCTATAAGTTATGTTTTAATGCGACGCTTAAAAGTTCCAATGGGCAACTCGCGTAACGGCTTCGGAATCTTATTGTAAAAACGAACTCCAAGTCCCATAAAGGAACGCTGAACCTTTTGAAGACGAAATGCAGATGTAACCAAATTATGCCTATTTCTTGTTTGATGATTGTGTGTATCACTTTTCTGCTTATATGTATTTAATTATTTTTTTTTATAAATACTAAATTACTACATATATATATATACTGACTGGCTACGGTGAGTACACCTATTACTTTAAATTTTTCTCTTAATGACTCACGATTTGATTTTGTTATTACCAAATCCGGACAGACAAAGTTAAAATCACACAAAATGTCTGTTATCAATTGCTTCCATTCACATACCAAATTACTTTTTGAGATCCGTCAAAGTTTTTTATGCCAAAATTAAACAATGTAGTCACCAAGTAAAGTAATATACTACCGTGGCTGTAATCACAATTTTTCATTTAAGTAGGTAAACAACGATACCTATTATTTCCATCTACGAGATTAATCTATAGCTCTCGGGATCTATCGCTTACCAACGAAAGGATAAGCAAGTTCATACAACCAAAACTTGACATTCAACCATGCAGCTAGGGATCGGTTAGTAGGGAACCGACTGTAATAATATTTATCTAGTGTACTAACCAGTAACGATTATTTTATTGTTCTCTTTATAAATATATGGCGATTGTATAGCGGCTAATGCGTCTAAAACGGCCAACTACGGGACAGACGAGGTCGTTTCTAAATAGTTTCTATTATGTAAATTATGTTTAAGATTTTGCTAATGACACAGAATACTAAATCTATTGCTACTGTTGACCTTATCGATTATACTTGTTTGTAGGCTGGCGATGCTTTGCTTTTAAATTGACATTAAGATATTTAAAAAAAAATTAAATTTATTTAAATGCTTGCCGATTTTAGGTTGAATTTCAAAATTATTTATAGACATGTAGTAAAAGATAAGTTAGTAGCCTTCGACCGTGCAGACGGGCCGTGAGTGATAACAATCTCACTTTGGAAACAAGCCAAACGGCAATAAACCAGGATGATTGTAGAAAATATTGCTCCCCGCTGACAGTGGACTATAGTGGTTGTATTTAGATCGGTTGCCAAAACATATTGTACTCGCGCGTTTATTCACCTACCTGAGTTGTTTGCGGAAATAAATGTAATAGCCACCTCGGTCCAGCGGTCATAGAATTCAAAGCACGCCGGGTTCCGTTCATCGGATCATGATAACGAGATATTCGTAGAGAACTCGGGACCAATTCAAACATATTGGATGAGTTCTATATATAGTGTCCTATAATGCAATGTAACGGCTTTTCCGTATAGATGTCTAATTCAAAATGCGGATATGCTAAAAAATTTTTTCTCTAAAATTAAATCAAGTAATTTATTAGTTGGATAAGGTAAGGATGACGGATGTGCATTATGTCCGTCTTCGTTCGTCAAAGTCTCGTGTTAATGAGGTGCAGGACGAGTCTGTGAGCAGTATTAGTAATAAGGCTATGAGGCGCGTGCGATACACCCGCACGCACCTTAAAGGAGCCTTGATAGGAAATTGTCAGCTGCATTCCAACTGAGAGGAAGAATAAGGGACCGACGTTGGAGCGATCGCGGACGAATTTGAGACAATTCGTCAAGTGTTGAGAAAGTACTGTGATTTTAAACGGTAAGAGTTTGGCATAACCAATCTGTGTAACACCTGACCTGTAACACCTACCACCTATTGGAATATGGAAAGCCATAAGCACGTGTGTTTAACATCTGATTTACTGTGAACCGTAACATTCACTTGGTGACCCTGTCCATTGAAAGAGGGGTTTCAGTTTAACAATTGTGTGGTTTAATATCAAAATACGTTAAGTCAACTCCAGTTAGAATGGGCATACACGTTGTCGATATTTAACGACACAATATATCGAGTCTTTGTTATAATGTCATTTTTCACTTATAACTCTGGAATACTAGAATTGTTTGCTTGCGTCGATGTTATGTGTGACTCTTACTAAGTTGGTACGCTTTACCAACCCTGACTAAATTTTCACTTGTCATCAAGTGAGATGGTACTGAAAGACTCATTTATGATATTTAATAAACCATCCTCCACACAGATAATACTGCAGCGTACCGTGCGTACAGCGATGTTTTTTTTTGTAGTGTTTTAAATGCAATCAATATCAAATTATGTTTCAAGCCGTGATCATTTTTCACAAGCTAAGTCCTTAGTTATTAATCATACAGTTGGCTTGTTATTTTTTATTATTCTACACGTGAATGAACACATTATATCTTGTCAGTTAATATGCGTGAGAAAGTAACGAATGCCAAAGATGCAGTGAAGATAGGCATACTGTGATTTATGTTGGCTTCGACCTTATATCAATCATGCAGGGCTCTAATCGTAATGGATAAGGAGTGGAAAATGTTCCACCAGACTGCTTTAGGGCGGATTGGTGAAGTTATTGGTAGCCCACGCGAGCTACAAAAGTTTTAAGAACTCTGGAAGGCATTCAACATGGTTTAATTTTAGGTATAATGTTAACTATATCGTTTAAAATACTTATCAATTACAATATATTTAGGCTGATATAGCTTCTGACCACATTCTTGAATTCAAGTCCAACAACATTTTATCGCAACTATCTTTCCTATATTGCAGAAATATCTGTTATCAAATTTGGGTCTTGAGGACCATAATTTTTAACTGTGTTTTAATCGATTAATAATTTTGTTTATAGCCAGGCATTTTATTATTATAAAAGGGCACGTAAAAAGTTATCGGTGCCTATGGACATAGGCAACACCAGAGAAGTCACCATTGCAACGCCGGCCCTGGAGGAGAGCTCTTTTTACACCTTTTTTGAAGAACACCATATCATAACGCTGTGGGAATACCTCGGAAGAAAGTTCATTACACAATTTATTCCTTGGTACTGTGGCGCCATGAAAAATGAAACTTTGTTAGCGGTAAATGCGCAAACTTGTGTCTTCTTGGGGTATAAATTCGACAAAATTTAGTCTACCCTGTTCTGAGACCCGCTCCAGAAAGTTCTCAACTTTAGACATAAGTTTTATTCTACTGTCCTGTACTTGCAACCGAGAGATATTTGCTGGGCCCGTGTAAAACGCATCCCCCATTTGTCATCATAGCAATGGATGTCATTAGTTTGCTGTAACATGTCATTGATATGCACAATGAACAGCGTAGGAGCATAGACCCTTGACGAACGCCAGCATTAATCGCTTCATATCTGAGCAGCTACCGTCAACTACGATTTTAATATGCCACTCAGACAAAAAGCTTGCTATCCAATGGCATAACTTCTCCAGGAAACCGTAACATGGAAGCTTCGCAAGATGGTCCCTGTACCGCACCCGGTCCAAAGCCCTAGGACGTTATCCACGCTGACTGCTAATGTCTTCCTATTGCCTATTAGAGCCTGAGCCCAGCGGTGTGTGAGGTATGTAAGATCACCAGCTGATCGGCTTTGGCGGAGCCATATTGGCGATAGCTGATCAGCTAGTGATCTTCCGAATACCCCACGAGCTGCATATTAATGGTTTGCTCCATAACCTTTGAAAGCAGGGAGATTACCACTGTAGGCCTGTAATTGGCCGGGTCACTGAGGTCACCTTTTTAGGAATGGGATGAACGAGGGCAACCTTCCACGAAGACGTTTATAATGTAATAGTTAAATCTTCAATTATTTAAACATCAACGAATAAAAATACATAAATTGTATATTTCAATAATACGTTATTATTACTATTTGTATTATTAAACACAGCTTAATTTCTTTGGGGACATTTGATTTTTTTACAAAAATACATTTTGTAAAAAGACATTTGGTTGGAAGCATGTGCAGGCAGACGAAAATCAATTTTTAAAAAACTTTTGAAAATCCTAATAACCTAATAGTACTGCGAAGTCCCAAGCGCATCAGACGGATAATGATTACTTGCGTTGAATTTAACACATTTACAAGAACACAAAAGTGGTGTTTGGTTTTTCCAATTCTCCTATTTACATTACGAACACAACTTGTTTGGACCTATTGATAATAAATTCACTTTTTCCTCATACGTTGACATTTTGATAAATATGTAAAAATAACTATGTATACCTTCTCCACCAACCAACCAGGTGTAACGGGAGAGAAATGCGAGGTAAGCGTACACAAAAAGGGTATGAATAAGACCAGGTCACAAAATTTAATTAAAACAATCTAACGACATTTAAACCAAATTTACACAGTATGTATGCTTGTATGTGTATACACGAAAAATGTTAATATTGGTTTGCAAGATTAAATAAAAATAATAAGTGTTGTTTTAAAAATGAATATTGAAAAAATCCCTGCATACTTTACACCAAACTTATAATAAGAATAATATTTGGAAGGGATTCAAATATATTATTGTACATAAATTGTGTATTCGAAAATACAATTCACACTAAGACAGAGAGCAACGCGCAAACGTTGAGACAAAATGAGGATACATTAGAACGAATCCCAACAAATGGATGCCTTATAAGCCATGTAATTGGTATTACAACGGATTTTCCGGTACGGGTTCCTAACACCAGCAAGTATGTCATCGTAACCGCTCAATAACTGACAACTCCTTATATAACTAGATGTACGACGAAACATATAAATTAAAATCTCCTTCTCTCACAGGAAAATGGCATAAGAAAAAGCCACTTGGGTTCCGCTCTGCAGAGCACGGTTAATTATTCCTAGTCTCCCACATCAAAATTCACACAACCAATTCCGCGGTTTTTTTTTATATTGTATTGTGGTCGTTTTTTACCCCGAATAAAAGGTTTAAGCACAATCAAAGGTAATAATTATCAAGGTAAATATAACTATAGTAAACAGTCTATCCGTAACATTGACATAATTATGATCTCACAGTGAAGGAAAACATCGTGAGGAAACCTGCACACCTGGGAGTTCTTGTATGTGACGTTTGCCAACCTGCACTTGGCCAGGATGTCATTGTGAAAGGAAACCAGAGCCAAGAAGTGGGACAATATGAATTGTAATAATGATGATGTTGAGAGAAGTTATGAGTTTCATTTCTGAGATTGGAACATTTCCGCGCAGTTGCCAGTAATTTCATTGAAATTCTTATGATATATTGCAACCTCTAATTTGACTTTTGGGTTACCATGGAAACTTGGTAATAATACAAACATATAAAACTTTTCAAATGGCTCCTACTTAGTTACGACAATTCCCTACGGAAACATGAGATAGATATTTATATTTCAATTATTAATCTACCCTACATATCTATATACTCGTATATCTATGTTTCTTATACGTCGTAATAGTACAATGAATGAGTCGGTTCAGAATATAAACAATTGCGTAGAATCATGACCACAAGTAATTAAATTAACAAAATTAGTATCCGAACATGTATGTTCATATACCACTTTGTGATTGACGGCAGAACGGGTAAACAACCAAATTAATTTTAATGTTCATATCATGAATTTACAACTTAGGTAGGTATGTGTACAAGGAACACTTTTATCGTAAAATGGACTAATAATAAAAATGACAATGCAAATACAACACTACAGAAGTTGTGAACTCAACTGATAAGAATAATTGTTTACCTTGAGAACAGTTTTCAAATGTTTTATAAATTATTGTCGCAATTTAATTGTATTGTAATGTTATTGTTGACCATAATTGACATATTTGATGGTACTTTTATCAATTAAATTATGTGACTGTAACATTAAAAATCGATTGCATTGTCACACTAAATTATACTTAACATTATGATCAATTAATTTCAAGTTGATATAAAATAAACACATAAATGAAAAAGTAAGTAGATAAAGCGGAGGCTTATACGTATTATGCCTAATTTAGTTTGAGTCTAATGTCATTTATTTCAGACTTTAAATAGTTTAAATACTTATTAATTTAGTTTTAATGCAAATAAGAACAAAAACTGTAATATTTTAATGTTATTGTTGTCATAACACTCCGCCCTTGACTTAGTACGCAACCCACTTTGCTTGTTCTATAAAGGTAACAAAGCATAAAATAAACACTTTAAATAAAACGTGAAACTGCACGTGGACTTACCAATTTATGCAAAATATTTCGAGTTTCAATAATGCACATTATCTGTGCAATAGATGAGAACAAGGATACGTTATAAGGATCACTTGCGTGTGTCTCTGTCATACGCGATTTTCTCTGTAAAGTTGCGTATCGTGCTTATCCTTGGCAATAGCACCACGAGGCATCCTGTTGCGGGTTGTGAGTATGTGTTTTGGAAATCCAGCAACGAATTGACAACGGAACATTCCATGTATTACGCGGCGACCATTAACCATGTTGCCTGGGTTATCGTTTGCCGGCCATTGTAATATATTAACCGCAACCGTCACCTGTAAAATATTATTCACATATCCGTATCCATATCCAAATCCGAAATTTCATATCCATGACATATCTATTCCACATCCACTCTCACACGCCGAGACTATGCCTCAATATTCCGTACATTTCTCTACATGTAACCACTACATTCCCAAGTACGAACGTAGACTGAGCCAACGAAACGTAACTCCTTTCTCTTCGAAATCGAAAGTTCTTATTGACTGGATCAAAACAACATTACGTATTAAATTAATTTACTACTGGTTTCATTAATATTCACGCCAACTCTCTTCTCACACATGGTTGAACGCAAGAAATAAAAAGTAATATGAGCTCCTGTACTCCGTAGCACACTACGAACAGTCACTCTTAGTTGTCATCGTTAGACAGGATTCGTCAATTTGCAGATATCTAGTTATCAACCCCAATACCCCAATACACTCTGGAAGAACGTTGTGGACTACACTCCAGAATAGAACTATGCAATAGACCGCTAATCGGGTTAAATACACAACATTCAGTTGGCATCTTTAACCTGTAACTTTAATGAAACTATTAATAAAGAAACGAAATAATAAACAAAAGATACCTTTGGTCTTGCTGATGTCCATGGGCGACGGTGACCAATTACCATCGGGTGGCTCGTCTGCTCGTTTGTCGACATGACATGATAGACATTGTGTCAGAAGATCTCAACACCTCACATTATAAAATCATACACTCACCATTACGACTAACTAATGGCTTTATGGCGATATTCCTCGTTCGATGACGATATATAGCAAACTGCAGTACAATAAATTCAATTATACTGACTTAAGAACTAGCCTCGACATAGTGGGCTGCGAAATTTCTTCACGGAGTCTATGCAAAATAAAACACATGCGTGTGGATATGGATTGTAGACAAATATATTAATTACCAGGTCGTAAGTAAATATTTCTATGTAACGCTACCCAAAAAATTGACATTAGAATTGGATGTCGTTACGGTAACAGCTCTTATAACATTTGATACTAGCGGCCCGCCCCGGCTTCGCACGGGTGTACTTTATCAATAGTTTCCGCAGCCTATGCGATGAAAGAAATTTTCAAGCAAATTTTTTTACACCTTGGTTCACGTTACCGAAGTTTTAGCAAGGATCCCTTATTTTTCATAAAAATAAATATAGCCTATGTTACTCAAGGATAATGTAGCATTCTAATGGTGAAAGAATTTTTAAATCGGTTCAGTAGTTTTTGAGTTTATTCGTTACAAACATACAAAAATACAAAGCTTTCCTCTTTATAATATAAGTATAGAAGACAGACTCACAATTGATTTGAATTAAGACTATTACATGAAAATCCATTAAGTTTAGTGTTAACTATTAAAATACAGGCAGTTATCCAATAAACTGTAAGTGTACATTAACGAAAACAATCCTGCAGAAATATATCTGCGTCATCGTTCTGGTTGTGTACAATCCAGTTATTTGCGACTGCAACATTCACGAACTGACCGTGACTCGGGCGTTCCTGTTGATACGGTGACACGTCGGGAAACAATAATTATCGAGCCATCCTTTTGAGGCTCGTTACATTTAAAACCGATAGAAACATCTTCACCGACCTGCGAATCTGGATACACGTAAACAATCAACGTACCTACCCACACGTTTATATACGACATATATGATATGACCTGTTAATTAACTTTTAGATTATTCTCAAAAATATATTTATAATTCAGATTCTTTGTTACTAACCCATTTTTGTTCCAACGTAGTGCACAAACAAGCCTAGTCTTGCATTTTCAGCTCTAGAAATATATTTATGATTTCCATCTCTTCGTATGTATACAAATACTAAAATTATATAGAAGCTAAATCTGTACGTTAAATATTTATACCTATCTAGGTAATTTGTGGATATATTAATAATTTAAGCACACTATAAAAACCAACACCTAAAAGAATAAAAAAAGGGGTAACCATGAAACACCTGACAAAAATTAAAATTAAAAACAAACTATTTGCAACCGTAACGATTATGGTAAAATAATAATAATATTAACGCATTATAGCAGAGCTTACAGGTAAACGATATTATAGTATAGATGAATATATTAATGACACCGACGCGTGGAAATAATTCCGCACAGGTTTAAACTTACTTTGTAATAGAGCCATGTGTTGTTTTAAAAGATGTGCTGAGAGATTTGTTTCGCCGTTTCTTCTCCTCAATGTTAAAGGACCTTCTCGAAACGGTAGTAGAAGCAAAAAATGACGTGCATAAGTATATTTACTGAATACCTAAATACATAAATAGTGTAAGGAACTGGACTTTAGATTAACATTAACTTCAATTCTACGACCATTTTAATATTATGTTCGGCATCATTCCAAAAGTCAAACTTTTAGACCTGTTGCAAAATCAAAATGAGTGATATGAGGCAGTTACCATATAAAAATTGAAATGGGATCTATTTCATCATAGGACGACAATCTATCTACAAGTTTATCGATTGCTGACCCATTGAACCCTTACAAATATTTTTAACTCTTCACCACAATGGGCACAAATTGAATCAGTTTGTAAATAACTCACTGAACAGTGCAATGGGGCTCAATGTAACATCACACACATACGCTACAAATCCTCTTTTTGTATGAAGGTTGGTTTTTTGTTCAGAAATAATCTAAGCAAAGTAACATAATATTTGAAATCAGTTACAAATTTATTCCAAAATCCAGGGTTTAAAAAAAAATATATGGTTGGAAAAAATATCTGCATAAAATAAGTAATATGCGGCCGCGTAAGTGGAGAACCCAAGGCCGTGAAATTGATAAAAAAAGTGTTGCCATGTGATTTGCATGTCTTTACAGTAGCTTTGTCTGAGATAAGACCGGCTCCCAGCAATAGGATAGTAATAGGTTGATGATATAGCGATAGGGGTGAATGGTCGTCAAAAGGCATTAAGTAACAGAACTTGCTCAGGAATGCGGATAAAAAAAACAATGTATGTTTGTTACAAAATTAATAAATGTTTATTATAATTTGTCTTTCAGTCCCCGACAAGTAATTCCATATGAAGTATAAACAGACCAGGTTATATTAAAGTGTTAAAATGACTGCTAATATTTTAAAACTTGAGGAAAAATGTTTACATCGAATCTGCTTAACTGCATGCCAATTTGTTCAGAGTCCAGCAAATAAATTTTCACTATAATCTTTAATAGATTTTTGTTTTTTTTTACATTGAACTGACTAACAGTTGTTAACATAAAGTTAATAAACTAGCGTAATAGAGGAACAGTGTGCGAGTGACATTTCGAGCTTTACGGAAAAACCTGCCTGCGAGAAAGCGACGCAAAAAAATTGGCCATATGACTTTTTCAAACTATTTACTCTCCATCAGTCTCCTGTCAAAAACTAGCTTTTTGGTATTTTATTAATTTCTTTCCAATCTTACTGTATTTTATAGGACAAAAAGCATTGAACATGAGAATGTCATATTCTCTATTAAACTGCATAGTTGCTTCTAACAATAATTCAAACAAAAAGACATTCCACAGGCAAGTACTGATAGTTCAATACTATTTTCATGATGCTTATTTAATAGAAGTTGATCTTAAAATTATATATATTAAGATTAATAACATGTAGTAAATACTCCATTTTATGAATAACTTATTTTTCATAATTATGTGTAAAATAAAAAGATCTTGTGTACGTGAAATTGATACCGTTTCGTATAGGGCTTGCACAAAATCTATCGATAAGTGGATAATTTTTTAATAGGTATAAATAAATATTTATTGTTTTAGCTAGATTTGTTCATATTTTGCCTTTTTAGTTTCCGTTACAGCTTGTAAACACATTGGACAGAAAGTATATTAGACTGTTATAAGGGTGCATCTTTGGCTTTTGAATAGTATTAACTGCTATAACATCGTATATATAATATTATTGTGATTGTTTATTATTATTGTAAAATTATTATACATTGTTTATTAATATTATTATTTCAAATTTACAATTGTCACTTAATATTAATTTATTTTCTCCCAGCAATTTTTAATGTCTATTTTTGTTAAATGAAATTTAATTATGATTAAAATGCTCACGTTTAAAGTAAGATGTTATTCAAATGTATTGTATTTAATAAATAGGATGTGTATAACATTTTTAAGATAAAAAATGTAAACTTAATTAAGAGTTAATTTGTGTTAATTTGATTGAAATTGTAACAAATACTTGCCTACTTGCACGCTGTCTTCGCCTATAATTATAATTTTAATTATAATAGCGTTAAGAAAATCACTGTTAGTGAAATATCTATGTATAATGAATAATGTTTATTATGTTGGCGTTCAAATAAATAAACTCCATAGATTGATAAAATTTGGAGAATTTTATATCTGTTATTATTATGATATGAGAATATCCGACGAATGTGATATCATATTTATTGACTAATTTTACTACTACAAGGTTTCCTGTTAATGCACTTCAAAAAGAAAAATGGATCCGATTAGATTGATAGTGTTCCTCACAAAGTTTACTGTAGACATTTTAAGAACAACTGTTTCGTTCTACGAAATCACTGATATCTTGATAACGAAGAATCTATACCTATAAAATTTGTTAGTTCATTTCCGAAGGCATTAAGTAAGGCGATTTAGATAAAAGAATTAATTAACCAATAAGTATTATTATTATTGTTTCCTTTAGTACCTTTTAATGACATTTTGTTTTATTTCAATCAGTTTACAAATAAAAACGATATGTTAATATAAAGAATCCTGTCCAATAAGGTTTAGGCGAGGCGAAGTAGAGAAATTACTAAAATTAGCATGATATTATTTATCACGTAGTAAATAATTAAGAGAATGAATTAAATATAGCAAAAACCTGTACTGGAATAGCCAATATTCATGTCGACAGTGCATGGTTGTGAATTTGACATTACTAAAAGTCACTCACACAAGTGCACATGCACATTTATGTTTTGGTGACGCGTTGATGAGATGAGTGTCCGTGTATTAAATAAATTAGTACATATATAACGTTTATGGTTCATAGACTGTTAGTGACAGTTGATTGTCCGTTGATTGAGACCTTCATTTCACACGCGAATTAGAACAAAACTAAAATAATATTTTGGTAAAAATTAGTAGCTTTTAAAATTCTATTCACATGTTTTTTTCA
Organism: Megathymus violae; assembly: GCA_003671415.1. Classification (NCBI taxonomy): domain Eukaryota; kingdom Metazoa; phylum Arthropoda; class Insecta; order Lepidoptera; family Hesperiidae; genus Megathymus; species Megathymus violae. The sequence goes on from PDGT01000028.1 coordinate 397,283, forward strand.
GTAAAGCTAAATTTTTTGGCCCCTATTCTCAAATGATGCTGGTTAGATTATATGATATTAAAAACTACTTTTGGACAACATGTTCTTTCATTACTAATGCGCATGAGCTTCTCTACATCTCCGTAAGGGCAATATTGGCATGACATGTCTCCGTTGTCCTTGATGTCCAAACAAGGTGCAGTGGTGTTTGTGCGTCACACAGTCCATTTTAAAATAAATATAAAACGTCCGCAAATTAATGAATCGAGAATAATAAGACGAGAGGTTGACTTAACTTTCAACACAAAAACCATGCTATTTTGGAGCTTTTTTGAGGAAAAATTGACGAGTGTTAATTTTCATTCTTTTGTTCGTGTGATTTCACTTGCATAAATTTTCTCGTGGATGTTATTTCTATTTTTTTTTCACATTCGAGGCGGCTTTGAAGGCGTTTTAAAACTGATGAATATTCATTATTCATACGTTCCAACTAAATAAATCACAACTAAAGACCTCCCCGAATCTCGAGGTCACCTCTGCAAACAGAACAAACAACAAGATTCTCAGGACGGAGAACTGTAGGACCGTAAAATATTTGTCAAAAACATAATCTTCATAAATCAGATATCAATATTGCTGGTCATGGCCGGCCAATGAGATATTCTTCAGGGTCGGACTGTTACGGCCTTAGTGACTGCATGATTAATACACTTTCTTTATATTCGATGTTTTACTTAATATGTTATCATTTTTCTTTAAACAGACGCGTTCGTGTGATCAAAACAAACTGTATGTTCTCATTCTTAATCTTTTTTGCGGACACTGGAGACGATTCGTAACAATAATCGCTTGTTCTTCATCTAGGAGCGCAAGCATTGACTCTGCCATATAATTCATCGAATATACAATAGTATCTTGTTACTACATATATTCTTTTCCCAAAATAAAGCATACATCAAACATACTTCATATAAGGTTTCCTTCCACAAAAAGCAGTCATCGTCGCGTCAGAGCACACGCAACAACAGAGGAGTCACCAACGCAAAGACAGCCCCAGCGAAGGATTCATTTCAACACCATTTTCTCTGCAATATTCAAAACAATCTGACGGAAAAGAGAGGTACAACGCAAGCGCCGATATAACCACGTCGGACAGTACTAATTGGCCCTGCAATCAATACACGAAATATTAAATACCCCAACTCTACTCTACAGCGTTGGACGGGCCACGTCGCGAAAAATCGCTATTATAAATAAACACATTATTTCCACGAACATGACGTAAACGCTACTCAAGTGCAACATTAAAACAGAAGGCGGCTCGATGGTAATAATTAATTATTCATAGGTCGTTTATACCGAGTATACGCTAAAACATCGATGTCCGCAGTTGGGAAACCATTTAACTTCGGATACTTTATTACACATAACGCACAACGATTCGCGATAAGTCGTATGTATAACAATAACACTACAACCGTCGGTTGGCATTCATGACGTGACTTACGACGAATGCAGAATACTATCATGCTCGTTTCAACATACATAGGAGACATTTTAAACGGCCGATATGGATTAATTAATTGAGAGCACGTTTTTTTCTTATTCAGTGTTTAATTTTAATTCGATTTCAATTGTAAATTCTGCTTTCTTTTACTAACTTTTGAACAATTTACTACAATAATAATTACGCCGTTTTTTTGGATCTCGGAGAAACCTTTTAATAACGCAACAATTTAACTTTCTTTAATTTATGGGAGAATCTTAAAACACGTATAAAATGAGATAAAGCACGTTTTGAATAACTTGCAACTGAACTAGATAAAAAGTAATTGTTATTAAAAATATTAAGAAATAATTTCAAAAATTAATAATTTTATGATGTCATTTTTAAAGAAGATCCGCAAACGCATGCAGTTGTATTTCCATGCAAAGAAATTAACTTTAACGTATTACCAGTGGTCAGATTCAGCTCGGTACGAGTAGGTGATAGAAAAGAAAATACTCAAATGTATATTTTCTGACATAGAACATGCATATTTTTCGATGGAAATATACAAGAGCTTCATAAACTATACATTTACGTCACCTTATCTATTGTTAAAATTACACAAACGCCTGTTTAATACTTATTGAGATCATCGCGTTCAAACAAACAGAGATATTGTTTTATACTCTGACTAATAAATCTAATACTAATAAATGATGACATAGTTTAAGTTAAATTGCCAAAAATGTAAATAAATTTAATTTTGAAAAAGAAAAAGAAAATGGATACGTCGAATATCCTTAGAATCGAAAAAAAAACAATTACTTAATTACAAAATACTTTTTAACCAATTCTATATCATATACATTGTGTGTGATATTCCTTTATATGTTACATGTTAATGTAAAATTGTAATAAATTGTTAATTTTATCATCGTGGAAGTCCATACACGACGTTACAACAGTGCAAAATGATATAATGTCGTGACATCACATGTATCATTCCGTCCATAAGTTATGTAAATAACTGCCCATGTGCAGTCGCCGAGTTTACAACATACATTGTATATATTAATGTCTATTTGCCAGGAGAACAAGCGTTCTGCAAGTAATATTGCACTACTATATACACTACCGGTCAAAAGTTTGAGACCACTATAAAAAAATTAAGAAAACAAATAAAAGTCAACATATTTAAATCATTATGAAATATAGTTTTTATTTCCATGTTATACACAATATTTAAAATTAAAAAATTACGAATACAAAAGATAATACTAAATTACTAAAGAAAATACAAACAAGAGAGTTTACACAGACTTTTCATCAAAATATCCTCCTTTGCATTTTATTATTTGTTTTACCAATCTTGGCATGCGAGCAATTAACTTATTTATTGTCTCTTGCGAGATATTCTTCCAGCTGTCTTCTAAGACATTCCATATGGCCTGCTGTGAAGAAGGACATTGTTCCCAAACGTTTCGGTCAAGTTCTTCCCACAAAAGCTCTATGGGGTTAAGATCGGGACTTTGGGGTGGCCATGTCATGTTTTCCAACACATTATCTGACTGTTTCTCGTCTAAATAGCCCCTACATAATTTTGAACTATGCTTTGGATCATTATCTTGTTGGAAAATAAATCCTTTGCCGATTAACTTTAGTCCGGAGGGAATAGCATT